>CBVK0102116152.1:0-11572 GCA_900067695.1 Picea abies
GTTGATAAAGTTAAAAAGGATTAATTGTCTATGCTACTGATTCACGCCCCCCCCTCTCAGTAGCACGGTGTGTTCAACAGGTACCTTTCAGAAGAATTCATCGAGCGTCAGCTCAATGAGTTCAACGCCTTACGAAAGGGAGGTCGTACAGTGCTCGAGTATGAGGTCCATTTTATGGAGCTGCTCTGGTACACTATGCACCTTAACACTGAAAAACTTAAGGTCAACAGGTTCGTGTTCGGCCTTAACGTTGGCCTGCGTGCAAAGGTTAGGATTTTGATGCCCCAAACCTTGCACGATGTCGTCTAGAAGGCCCTCATAGTAGAGGAGGAGCTTATCAGTGAGGGTCAGACCAGGACTCCAGTGAGACCAACAGGGCACTGTTTAGATGGAACACAGTAGCACCAAACACCAGCGAGACTTACGCAAGGATATAGTGGCTTCCAGAGGGGATCCACTTTCACTACACCCCGACGACAGCTGCCTCAACAACGAACAACTTATCGGGGACCACAACATCAGGAGCAGTGTCGCCCGCAGCAACAGCAGTTTAGGCCTGTTCAGCAGAACAGACCAGGGTACCAATCCGGTGGGCCGTCATCTTCTACTTCGGGTACCAGGATTACTGGGATGAAGAAGGGGTGTTGGACGTGTGGGGAGCCACACTAGCAGCATGACTATCCTTTGGAGAAGACCCGAGCATCTGAATCAGCAGGACCCACTACCGTGGGAAATATGGGCAAGGCCCATCGGATTCATGCAGCGGTGAATAATCACCAGGAAGAGCATCAGTCAACTGTGCTCGAGACGACAGGTACTGTTGCTGACCAGACTCTTAGTATTTTGATAGATCCTCGTGCTACTGAGATTTTCATTTCTATGCAATGCTGAAAAGGATTAAGGTAAAGAAAGTCGAACAGAATGAGTTTAGCTTCGTGGAGATGGATTCAAGAGCCAAATATAAGATTGGAGGAAAGGTTACGGGCTGTGGCCTTAACCTAGGAGAGTTTTTCATGAGGTCTAACTTGTACGTCACGATCTTAAGATCTTATGATGTCATAATTGGTATGGATTGGTTGGAATCGCATGAGGTGATACTCAACTGTAAGATGAATTGGTTGAGCTTGGTCGATGACGAGGGACAGAGACGTGTGATTGTAGGACGGAACCAGGGATTTTCCCTGAGGTTCATCTCTTCCTTACAGCTACGGAAAAGTATGCGCAAGGGGTGCAAGCTTTATGCGATCCTTGCGTTAAACGAGAAGGGAGTAGCAGAAGGACTAGAACACCTTTCGATGGTGAGAGATTTTACAGACGTATTTCCGGAGGAGTTGCCTGGGATGCCGCCAGAGAAAGAGTTGGAATTTACCATAGACCTAAAATCGGGGACTCAACCGATAGCTAGAATGCCTTATCGGATGTCCACCTTGGAGTTACAAGAGTTGAAAATGCAACTAAAGGAGTTGTTGGACCTGGGACTGATACTTCCTAGTGTGTCACCCTGGGGTGCACCTATTATTTTCATTCGGAAGAAGAATGGATCATGGAGGATTTGCATTGACTACCGTCAACTGAACAAGGCTACAATCAAGAATCAGTATCCCTTGCTGAGAATTGATGATCTATTCGATCAATTGAAGGGTGTGATTGTGTTCTCCATGATCAATTTGTGATCAGGGTATCACCAGTTACGGATCAAGGAGGATGACGTCCCTAAGACCACCTTTAATACTAGGTCTGGACACTACAAGTTTACTATTTTACCGTTTGGACTGACAAACGCCCCAGGGGTATTTATGAGTTTGATGAATGGGATGTTCTGCGAGTACTTGGACAAGTTCATCCAAGTATTCATTGATGATATTTTGATCTTCTCTCGAATGATGAAGGAGCATGACGAGCACTTGCGCTTGGTAATCTAGTGTCTGCGAGATCATAAATTATATGGAAAGTTGTCCAAATTCTCTTTTAATCAATCGAGGATTCACTACTTAGGGCATGTCATCTCCGGCAAAGGTATCACCGTGGATCTAGCAAAGGTTGAGGCTATTATGGAATGGCCTACGCCGACGAATGTCACGGAAGTGTGTAGCTTCATGGGTTTGGCAGGATACTATCGACGATTCGTCAAGGGATTTTCGAAGATAGAAAATCCGATCACGGAATTGCAAAAGAAAAACAAGAAGTTTGTTTGGACCGAGAAATGTGCAGAAGCATTTTGGAGTCTTAAAGAGTTGTTGACGACAACACCGATACTAAAGGTCCCTGACATGGATGCGAACTTCTTGGTATGCATAGACGCATCAAAGGAAGGCTTAGGCGGAGTCTTGATACAAGATGGATGAGTTATTGCTTACATTTTGAGGAAATTGAGAAGGCATGAGGAGAACTACGTGATGCACGATTTGGAGTTATTAGACATTGTTTATGCCTTTAAGGTTTGGAGAAACTACCTTGTTGGATGAAAATTTGAACTAAAGACTGATCATTGTGGACTACAACATGTTTTTATGCAAAGCAACCTGAACGCATGACAACAGCATCGGTCTGAATTTCTTAGCGAGTATGACTTTAAGATTTCTTACATAAAAGGAACAATGAACCGAGTGGCGGATGCTTTGAGTCGGATACCATGCATCTTTTTAGTGTTACCTCTTTAGACGAATCTACGTGAGAAGATTCTCACTTTACAGTGTGATAATGCCTGGTACAAAGAGGTCGAGGGTTTTATCAGACAAAACACCATGATGGTACCACGATATGAGGGATTTTCATTTGATAGCGATGGGTTATTGAGGTTTAGAAGTCAGATTTATGTACTGCCAAATGACGAGTTGAGGATGTTGATCCTGAGCGAGACTCATTGAAGAGTTTACATGGCTCACCCGGGAGTCACAAAGATGAGGACAGACCTTAAACCCTTATTCTTTTGGAAGGGAATGTAGGCCAACATAGTCAACTATGTGGTCAAATGTATGGAGTGCCAGCAGGTAAAGGCTGAACATAGACACCCAAAAGGATTACTACAACCACATGCCATTCTGGAATTTAAATGGGAGGTTATTTCGATGGATTTTATTGTTGGATTTCCATTGATGGCAAGGAGACACGACTTGATTTTCATAGTAGTAGACACTCTGGTGAAGAGTGGTCACTTTATACCTGTGCATATGACGTATCAGGCACCTGACATAGCTAGATTTTTCGTGAGTGAGATTGTGAGGATGCATGGCATGCCTAAGAGGATTATATCTGATCGAGGATCGGTGTTTACTGGACGATTTTGGATGAGTTTCCAAGAGGCCTTGGGAACCCAACTTAACTTTAGTACTACATATCATCCTGAGATTGACGGATAGACCGAACAAACGAACCAAACCCTGGAATACATGTTGCGCATGTACATGATGGACCAAAAAAACCTTTGGGAGGAATTATTGCCACTAGTAGAGTTCGCTTACAACAACAGTTACCAGTGCACCATTAAGATGGCACCTTTTGAGTTTCTTTATGGGTGACCATGTCAGATGCCCTTGAGTTGGGATCGGCTTGAGGATAGGGTCCTAGTGGGACCGGAAGCAATCCAAGAAATGGAAGAGAAAATTCAAACCATAAGACAAAGGATTAAAGAAGCGCAGGATCGACAGAAGAGTTATGTCGATGCACACCGAGTCGACCATAGTTACGAGGTCGATGATCAAGTCTTCTTGCGGGTTAAACTGCATAAGAGTTAGATTAAGTTTGGGAAGGGAGCTAAACTCTCTCCTAGGTTCATGGTAGCTTTCGAGATTGTGGAGAGAAAGGGGCCTGTAGCCTATCGAGTAGCCTTGCCAAATTCCTTGAGGCGTATGCACGATGTTTTTCATGTATCTATTTTGACACATTATATTAGTGATCCTACACATGTGATTGACATGAGTTCCTTGCAGGTATCGGATGAGAAAGTGCTCATGGCTGAGACAGTCTGCATCTTAGATCATCGCGTTCGATAGTTGCGACGTCGAACAGTAGATCAAGTCAAGGTCTAGTGGGACAATTATAGTCTGCACTCGGTGACCTGGGAAGATGCATATGATATGCGCTAGTAGTTTCCTTTTTTGTTTGATATATAGACATATGATACTATGATACACTTATTTCGACATTTATACTGAGAAACTTCGGGATAAAGTTTAGACCAAAAGGGGGTGTATGTAACATCCCTCTCTAGCACACTTAGAAAACTTATTCTTTGAGGACACTTGCTCGCAAGTGATCCAGACTATTATGATATTAAAACATTTGTCCTTGATTATGATGCATTATGATAGATGACATGATGTTTTACTGCATTGACATAGACAGGTGCTATCGACTTGGTTTTACAGAGTGTGTAGGGTTTTGGACATTGAGGATACAGAGGCATCGATGGAACCCTTGGACTTCGGATCGAGTCAAGGAGTGTGCTATTGGGGTTTGATTATTTTACTATGATTTTAGTACATCTGATTAGCTGATATGATGTGGACATGTTCTGACATGATTGTTGATGATGCAAGCTGACAATAGCTAGCCGACCAGACTCACATATGGAGTAAAGGGGCCACACACATGACTACCAGAGAGGTTGAGGGAGAGGTGTGGACATCAACCCTACCACAGCCTACTAGCACTCCCTCCGTGGCTCGATTTATAGGTTAACGATTACCTATTTCGAGAGGACCCACGATGCCACGAGGGTAGACTGCGACAGTTTCTCGTGATGAATCCAAGGGGCACGCAATAAGGCAGGGGCCTTATTCCTTAGAATCCCTTAGTCTCCCACAAGTTCACCTAGTGAAGTGTTGACTCCAGGGGTTATTGATGTCTACCAATCAGTCAAGAGGTGAGTGGCACCCTAGGAGCACGTGGTGCATCTTGAAGGGCACATCGTGCAAAAGAAACAATAGAAGAAACATAATAAGGGAAAGAGGGGAACTTATGGTAAAAAGCGAGGTCAACATAGTAAAGAATCTGCAATTAAGAACCTTCTAATTTGAACTAAATTAGCAACTTCATTTTAGGGAAAGTATTTAAACCTGTGAGGGAATATAGGAACACCTAGGAGTAAATTTAGGAGCAACTCTAGGTGGGCGAGGGAAATAAGACAATTTAATAAATTAAAGAAAATAGTTACTGGAGAAACATGGGGGATGGATGACACTTGCGTGAAGGAGAATATTTAGAAGATTTTTATTAAAACTTAATTTAAATGTGATTTAGGGAAAGATGGAAGTTCTAAAAAATCTATAAAATAAAGGGAAGAGAAGGAAGAAGGGGATTGTCTGTTAGCGTAACGTTACATTGTTGGATTTATGAATTGATTGATTACTTGTGGGGAGTTGGGATTTCCCAGCTCAGATAGGAGTGGTAGCTCGGCCTTGCGAGGCGAGATGGGAGCTAGACATACCATATCGATAGTGTGTGGCCCATTTGCGGCTCGGGGGGCTAAGGGGGAAGCAGAGTACCCCTAGCGTTGGCTGGGAGGTATTGGTGAGGTTTCGACGGTTGGCGAGCGGGAGTAACATGGAGCTCAAGTGAGGGATAGCATCTTTGGGTTATTCGTTATCTGTCACAGGTACGCAAGTGCGTTTGTTTGTTTAAGAATAAAAGGAAAATTTTTTAAATTTGTATATGAATCCTTATGATGATGATTGATGTATTGAATTTTGGATCATCTCGTTTCCTTGTTGCTGTTTTCTGCACCTAGACTGTTATAACCCCGTAATCCTTTCGATGAGTTATCCTTGTCTTTTATATCTGATTGTGGACATTTTGTTTTAATGTGGGAATTTATGTATGATTGTGGGCATTTATATCTAACTGTGGGCATTTTTATATATGGCTATGGGCGTTTTGTAATAATGGGGGCGATTATATATTACTGTGGGCATTTTGTATTGCTGTAGGCATTTATAAATTATGGTGGGCATTTTTATATATGATTGTGGGTGTTTTGTTTTAATGTGGGCATTTATATATGACCGTGGGCATTTATATCTGATTGTGGGCATTTTTATATATGGCTATGGGCGTTTTGTAATAACGGGGGCATTTATATATTAATGTGGGTATTTTGTATTGTTGTAGGCGTTTATAAATTATGGTGGGCATTTTTATATTTGAATGTGGGCATTTTGTTTTAGTGTGGTCATTTATATATGACTGTGGGCATTTATATGTGACTGGGGGAATTTTTAAATATGGGTGTATGGGCATTTTCATTTTGTAAAATTTATTTCAGAGAATTCGTTCTGGCAATAGGTGTATTGGCATTTTCGTTTTTGGTAAAATTAGTTCAAAGAATTCGTTCTGCAATGGGTGTATTGGCATTTTCATTTTGTAAAATTAGTTCTGAGAATTCATTCTGGCAATGAGTGTATTGGCATTCTGTTTTTGTAAAATTAAGTTCTGAGAATTCATTATGGCAATGAGTGTATTGGAATTTTCGTTTTGTAAAATTTGTTCTGAGAATTCGTTCTGGCAATGAGTGTATTGGCATTTCCATTTTTGTAAAATTTAGTTCTGAGAATTCGTTCTGGCAATGAGTGTATTGGCATTTTCGTTTAGTAAAATTAGTTCTGAGAATTCGTTCTGGCAATGAGTGTATTGGCTTTTCCATTTTTGTAAAATTTAGTTCTGAGAATGCGTTCTGGCAATGAGTGTATTGGCATTTCCGTTTTTGTAAAATTAGGTCAGAGAATTCGTTCTACAATGGGTGTTGGGAATTTTCATTTTGTATTGTTCTGTAAATTTGTCTCTAGCAACCTCCATCCCTGGCAAACAAAGTTCTCCCTCCTTAAACTTTCATTGATTTCTGGATTGTCTCATAACATATGCACAACGATTTATCTAATTTCTAGATTGCCTCTTAATTATAGGCACAACGTTTCATCCTTATTTTTTGGATTGTTTCTTAATTGTATGCACTGGTGTACCCGCAAGGATTTTAAATAACGTTTACTTGACAGCAATCCCATCCTTATGGTGACACCATTTTCTTTTGATTATGCATTAACAGTCTTTCAACTCCTTCATATTGCGTAAATTACCAACTTTATATTTGGTTTACGGTGACAACTATCCTTTGTTAATCTTGCTGCTTCCTTTTACCTTTATCCCTTGTGGATATTTACAGGTGTAGTAAAACTTTTATTATTTGCTTCAGCCCTCAATTATTTATTAATACCAAAGATAGGCCAATAAGATATCCACTGTCTCATATGTTTTCACCATTTTTCTCTATAAATTTTATTTGGATAGATCTTAATATCGTTATTCTACCGTTATCTTTTATTTGAACTTTTAATTTATTCTAGCATGTTATATGGGGCATCGAAAATGCACATGATCTATCATAGTGTAGAGTTTCATTATTATTGGATGAAGGGTATGAATATTGTAGAACCTTTTTAGATATCTCTACATGATTATGAAATGGTTTAAGTTTTTAACAATGATTATCATTTTTAAATTGGTGAAGCCCATAGCACAGATATAGAATACATAGCTCATGAAAGAACTAAATACAGTCAACAAAGTTAATTATGCATGGTCACTATCAACGCAAAGCTGGCTACTCAAGGAAACTATCGTCTAATAACGACATCCACTCAAAAACCTACAGCTATTTTCTAGCTAAGAGTTTCCAGCTATAAATGTTCTCTCCGTAAACATACATAGTTAATGCTGAACGGTAAAATTAAAGTTGTATTATTGATAAATTTAGAACGGTTAGTTTAGATATGAAAATGATGTTGATATTAATGGTTCATGTAATGTCCTTGCAATATAAAAAGGGATATGTTAGCATGGATAACATATGAAATGTAAGATCATTGTTATTTTTATTTACAATGTTATTGTAGTATAAAAAGTAATGATATGGTTAATTTATTGTAAGGTTAATTTAATTTTATTATTAGTGGCAACATGTAAAAGGTAAGGTCCTTGAAACTAAGTACAATAAATTATTATGATTTAGTAAAGGGGGAATTTTCAATTAATTATATGTACTTATTTTTAAGGTTGGGTTGGTAACTCGTCGACTAACGCAAATTAAACTAAGTGATTGATCTATACTTGATGCCATTCAAATCGTAGTTAATGTTGAGTCTTAACTAATGGTAGATTATTTTCGTTGTCCCTCTGAATTGCGCATTCCGTAGAGGACGTGGACATTCGTCAACCTTTGTTGTACTTGGTTGTAAACAATTTATTGCTTGGTCTGCTTGTGTCGGGCGGGATGTAGACACCTCCATCTTCCTCAGAACAGTCGCCATCCCTGAGACCTTAAATGGTTAAAATCGGTGGGAACCTGGGCTTGAGCATTGCTTATGTGTCTTGGAGGTCCTAACCATTGCAAGGTAGGATGGGTGGGTAGTTAGTTGTTTTATTCTCGTCGATTGTTTTTTGCCCTTTGCTTCTAGATGCTTGATGTGCATCTTAGATCGTTATGTTGTTGTTGCAGTTGCATGCACCATGTTCGTCATCGTATGGTGACGCAGAGTCGAATGTATTTATTATCCTAGTACACACGCAAACACACAAACAAACAAAAAATTATTAGCACTTGTTAAGAGGTTGTTCGTCATAACGAGGAGGAACGTTACATATAGTATCAGAGCAGGTTCAACCCGTGACTTGGGATCGCTACGGATTTCGTTGTTATGATTTGATTATACTGTTTCTAATTGAGTTGACATGTGTGCGTGCAGGTAATCATGGTTAGAGGACACAGCGGAGGCAGACGACAAGGTGCTAGGGGAGCAGGCGTGATGCCTCTAGTAGCATCCACACTTGAGGGGTCTAACCCCCAGAGAGACGAGCAGGTTCTCGGACAGGAGCAGATAGGAGTTGGCAATGTTGTCGGGATGATGAGATCTTTTCAGCGCATGTTTGAGGCATTGATCAGCCGTTTGGATAGAGATGAGGCCAGGGTGTCGGCACCCACTGAGGTTCTGTCGCACGCACCGACCGTTACTGGTAGCATTCACTGTGAACTTCAGAAGGTCAAGTTTCTCGAGTTCTTTGGTGCCCAGATGGCACAGCCATTGTGGCATGGTTGGAGAACATGGTGATGTGATTCACATTTCGCGATTATACCTCCAACATGAAGGTACGCATAGCAGTCTTTCATCTAAAGGGGAGTGCTCTTCTATGGTGGAAGACGCTCCTACCACAGCTGAACACGGTCGTTGAAGACGTGTCATGGAAACTGTTCAAGGAATGGTTCCGAGAGAGGTACCTTTCATAGGAATTCATCGAGCGTCAACTCAATTACTTCAACGCCTTATGACAGGGAGGTCGTACGGTGCCCGAGTATGAGGCCCATTTTATGGAGTTGCTTCGGTACGCTCCGCACCTTAACATTGAAAAACTTAAGGTCAACAGGTTCATGTTCGGCCTTAACGTCGACCTGTGTGCAAAGGTTAGGATTTGGATGCCCCAAACCTTGCACGATGTCGTCTAGAATGCCCTCATAGCAGAGGAGGACCTTATTAGTGGGGGTCAAAGCAGGACTCCAACAAGACTAGTAGGGCAGGGCTCATCTGGAACACAACAGCACCAGACACCAATAAGACTTACGTAGGGATATAGTGGCTTCCAGAGAGGATCCACTTTCACTACACCCTAAAGATTGCCGCCTCAGCAGCAGACACCTTATCGGGTACAACAGAATCAGCAGTAGTGTTTCCCGCAGCAGCAACAATTTAGGCATGTTCAGCAGAACAGACCAGGGTACCAAGCCGGTGGGCCGTCATCTTCTATTTCGGGTACCAGGACTATTGGGTCGAAGAAGGGTTGTTGGACATGCGGGCAGCCACACTACTAGCGTGACTGTCCTGTGGAGAGGACCCAAGCGTCTAGATCAGCAGGACCCACTACTATGAGAGATATGGGCAAGGCCCATCAGATTCATGCAGCGGTGAATAACCACCAGGCAAAGCACCAGTCGACTGTTCTCAAGACAACAAGTATTGTCACTGACCAGACCCATAGTATTTTGATAGATCATGGTGCTACCAAGAGTTTCATTTCTGGTGCATCGCTAAAAAGGATTAAGGTAAAGGAAGTCGAACATAATGAGTTTAGCTTCGTGGAGATGGCCTTGGGACCCAAACAAAAGGTTGGAGGAAAGGTTATGGGATGTGCCCTTAACCTGGGAGAGTTTGTCATGAGGGCCAACTTGTACGTCAATATCTTAGGATCTTATGATGTCGTAATTGGTATGGATTGGTTGGAATCGCATGAGGTGATACTCAACTGTAAGATGAAATGGTCGATCTTGGTCAATGACGAGGGACAGAGACGTGTGATTGTAGGACGGAACCAGGGAGTTTCCCTGAGGTTCGTCTCTTTCTTATAGCTACGGAAGAGTATGCGCAAATGGTGCAAGATTTATGCGATCCTTGCGTTAAACGAGAAGGGAGTAGCAGAAGGTCTAGAACAACTTCCAGTAGTGAGAGAGTTTGTAGACGTATTTCTGGAGGAGTTACTTGGGATGCCACTAGAGAGAGAGTTGGAGTTTACCATAGACCTAAAACCGGGGACTGAACCAATAGCAAGAACGCCTTATCGGATGTCCACCCCGGAGTTACAAGAGTTGAAAATGAAACTGAAGGAGTTGTTAAACCTGGGACTGATACGTCATAGTGTGTCACCGTGGGGTGAACCTGTTATTTTCATTCGGAAGAAGGATGGATCATGGAGGCTTTGCATTGACTACCATCAACTGAACAAGGCTACGATCAACAATCGGTATCCCTTGCCAAGAATTGATGATCTCTTCGATCAATTGAAGGGTGTGACAGTGTTCTCTAAGATCGATTTGCGATCAGGGTATCACCAGTTACTGATCAAGGAGGATGACATCCGTAAGACCACCTTTAAGATGAGGTCTGGAAACTACGAGTTTACTATTTTACCATTTGGACTGACAAACGCCCCAGGGGTATTTATGAGTTTGATGAACGGGGTGTTTCGCGAGTACTTGGACAAGTTCATCCAAGTATTCATTGACGATATTTTGATCTACTCTCAGACGATGGAGGAGCATGACGATCACTTGCGCTTGGTACTACAGTGTGTGCGAGAGCACAAATTGTATGAAAAGTTGTCCAAATGCTCTTTTTATCAATCAAGGATTCACTACTTAGGGCATGTCATCTCCGACGAAGGTATCACTGTGGATCTAGCCAAGGTCAAGGCTATTATGGAATGGCCTGCACCGACGAATGTCACGGAAGTGTGTAGCTTCATGGGTTTGGAAGGATATTATCGACGATTCATCGAGGGATTTTCGAAGATAGAAAATCCAATCACGGAATTGCAAAAGAAAAACAAGAAGTTTGTTTGGACCGAGAAATGCGCAAAATCATTTCGAAGGCTTAAAGAGTTTTTGATGACAGCACCAATACTAAAGGTCCCTGACATGGACGCAGACTTCTTGGTATGCACAGACGCATCCAAGGAAGGCTTAGGCGGAGTGTTGATGCAAGACAGACGAGTGATTGCTTACATTTCGAGGAAACTGAGAAGGCATGAGGAGAAC
>CBVK0102116154.1:0-14194 GCA_900067695.1 Picea abies
CCTAGACATCCAAAAACCTAACCCTAGGAGATGAAGTGCCAAAAGTCATGTGGGCCTCGTTCGGGTAAGTTAGTACATCAACTTCTCGGGGTTGTAACTTTTGCATACGATCTCCGTTTTAGGCGTGTGATAGCCCGTTGGAAAGGTATCATTGAGGAGATTCATTTTGGGGGCTCAATCATGCATTAAATTATCATTGAGGATATTGATCCCAAAAAACCTTCATTTAGTCCCTCAAAATGGCCCCGGAAGTTAAAACTGCTAAAAATAGTAAATTGCCAAAATTGTCAGAAAATTGTTTTGAGCCAGTTGGAAAAGGTGGGTGGCCACCGATATCCATCTGGATCAATGTCAATATTGAAGTCACCTACAATGAAAATGGTTTCGTTCAGATGAAAATGGTCTAATGCACTGGAAAGAACATTTAGGATGTTGGATAATGTTGCATGGGGAGCAGCATATAGATTCAGCATTGCAATTTCTGGTCCATGGAAAAATACTTTTGCAAGCACCCTCTCAACATTGTTTTCTTTGAAATGTATATGCTCCAAAATTGTTACATGTTTTTTCACCAATATCATCATCCCATGTGTAATGTAAATTGATATGCAATTGTGATTTGGAAATTGCTTATTTTGCATGCATAATGCCATGTATGTTTCCCGTAGGCACAGAATATCGGATTTCATTGTGTCACAGTCATTAAGAATATCATCCATGTGTGCATGTAAGTTGCGTGTGTTAAGTGAGAGAATTAACACATATGAGTTTGTTTGTATGGATTGGTAATCATACTCCAGATGCCACTTTGCAGTAGTCCCGAGGCGTTGCATCTCAATATCAACTTTGTGTTTGACTTTGAAGTTATCTTTTGTAAGAGGACTTAGAAAATACAAGGAGTCTATACTTCTGACACGGGACAATGTTGTGTATACAAGTCCATGTATTTGAATTCCAGCAGGCTCAAATGCAACACTATCAAGTGTTACTCTTTGCGATTTGTGGACTGTACATGAACATGCAAGTTTAATTGAAAACTGTTTTCGAATCTTCAGTCGACCTGTCTTTGCTGATGTCGATACTGGTTTTGATATTCACAAGATAGGTGTCCAATAACTTGTAGTGTTTGAATTATATAGATAAGCCAACTTGTTTGCTTGTCGATGGCCTATGTGTGGTTCATGGAACTTAATCCAGAGGACATCAGGTTTTTCTGTTTTGGTATAGCCTTTGAGTATTCCATCTGCACTATTGACCAAGCTATCCTATGAATCATAGTTGCAGGCATATATTTCAACCAGCATGTCTAATTTCAAGACAATTTGCAAAGGTAAAGTGGTTGTATGTTCATGACGTGGCACATTTCCATGGTTGTCTTCTTTGAGGTCAATTGAGTTGATGATGATATCATCATCAGGCATGAGCGACAGAATGAAACTGTTATGCATTGCAACATCCCTATACGTGTAGAAAATGTAAGGAAAGGTTGGGTCTATTGTTACAGGTCGCATGCACCTAGAATTGATATATGTTAAGTCATCATGTGTCTGGTTGTTTGTCCGCATTCTATTCAAAATTGCAATAAATGTTTCATCTGTCTAGAGCATTGTAGTATGCAATTCAAAGAATTTAATATTGTCTTTCCAGAAGTCATGCGTCACTATTTTCATGTTGATCATAGGTTGTTCAAATATCAAAGAATCTTGGATGGGTTGTGCCTGGTAAAGATCCCCATAGAATATCATGTCAATGTTTCCAAAGTATTTTGTGTGCACATGTTTTATGTTTCTTAGTCGATTGTCAATGGAATACAAGAAGCGACTTCCAATCAAATATGCCTCATCTATGAAGACAAGTTGCAGTTTGTCATAAATCTTGGACAAGGTATCTAACATTTCCTTCCCGAGTGGAAGAAACTGTCCCGAGTGGAAGAAACTGTGACTTGTTAAAATGCATAAAAAATGCAGAGTGAATTGTTGTTCCACTTGCATTATATGCATCTTTTCCTGTGTATGCAACTATTAGGCCCTTTGGTTTCATAGGATCAAAGGAATTGTTTGAATCATAGATTCATATAATCATTTGGAATAGTGCTTTCACTGTGAATTTCTTGCCTATTCCTCCTTCACCTGTAAGGAACAAGTGCACAGGAGTGTGCATGCTCAATCATTTTTTAAGCGCAATGTCCTTTAGAATTGTTTGCTATTCTCGATTCAAAAGACGTCTGATTCTGTGGTATTCATTATTTTCAATAAGAAAATGATGTTTTGTGACTTGAAAACCAAGATTGATATGTTTTTCAATGTTATTTTCTCGAGGACGAGGCAAATCTGCTTGCAAGTCATAGGACTCACAGGGAGTTCTAGTTGTTTTTCGGTTTGTGAATGTCTCATCAAGATTGTCAGGGTTTTCTAGTTCATTAACTGCACTTTCTGGATCACCCCATGTTGGATTAACATTGTAAGTAAATCTAGATTCATTGGTTTGCACTATAGTCTCAGAGGCAACATACCCAACTTCTCATGTAGGGAAGTTATGTTTTAATGTGTTTTCATTTTCATCGAACGAAACATATAACAATAGTTTTTCTCTACAATAGTTTTCATAGTCAGTATGTTTGTTGTATTTGACAAACCGTATCACAAAGGGCTTTTTTCTTTTTGATATGGGTGCACCATTTTTTTTGTAAGGCGATACAAATTCTGCTAAGCAGATATGCTTAACAGGAGATGGACGCTGGAGGTAATAATCAATAATAGAGTGACATAACACGTCCTCTGAATTCTCAGGCTCTTGTTCTAGAAAACACGGTGGTTTAAGCACAAATGTGTGTTTCTCAAGTGGATATGTGTTTATGAAGACATATTATCTTGAAGTACAACTGAGGGGCATGGAAAGTGCACTGTGGGCTGCTTCTTGAGCAGACATTTGTTGAAGATTAAGTAATGTATTACCAAGCATACATATCATTTGTATAGCATCAATATGACTTATTTCATGTTCTTTGCGTATTCTTCTGAATTCACTTGTCATAGATTTGTCAACCTTTGTCGTATATGAGGTACAATATGATGTTGCAGCATATGCATTGAGGACATACTGCGCATATGTATTTTTATTCCACATATATGGCATGTCCTTGGAGAAACTGTTGTTCCATATATGGGAAAGTTTTCGTTTAAGGAAAAATGTTGGTTGTTTAAGCGTACATTGTATGGCTTGGATGTACTCATCTTCTGTTAGATTTAGCTCTATTAAGAAGTTATCGAAGCTCATTAACTCATCAAAGTCTCATTGTTCTAGAAATGCGAACAAGGATATAGATTTCTCAATGAAAGCATTTTCCTCTAAACTAAGTGGCTCTATGATTCTTGTTGTTCTCAATGGCGGCATGGGGAAGTTGTATCTGTAATGTGAGTTTTTTTCATTTTTTACAATTTTTTGTATGATAATGTCTATGAACTTTGGCAAGTTCTGGATCCAAATGATCTGTGTTGCCTGTTATGTATTTTTCCACAAACTACTCGATCTGTGAGTTGTTGTCATCTCCATAGACTGGTGCACCCTCTATTCACAACAGTGCATGGTCATGCTCACTTCCCCTATTTTGGAATTCAGTCACAAAAAAGTAGTCTGATATTTTTCCAAAAAATGTTTCATCATGGCATATCAATTGTCTCAAAGCATTTATTCTATGTCTATAGTAGCGAGTACATGTCACTGGGTCTTTTCTTATGACGTAGTCAATGTCATCATTTTCTAGTGTATCAATTTGTTTTTTGCATTTCCTGTAACTATGCAAGTCAGATATTGTAACCACCAATGGATCCTAGCGATGCTCTGCACTTGTAAATGTGATGAAAAATGTTGGCAGTCCCAATTGTCAGATCATTGCAAAAATAGTTTTCTTGTTTTGTTGCAAATAGTCAGGAGAGATGCGAATGTTTTCGAAATCTGTGTATCCAATATCAGATTTCAAGATTTTTTCTAGGTTTACTTTGTACTTGACATATTTGGCTGACAACTTTCTTCCTTGTAGCTGGCCTTTTCTTATTCGCACCCACATGCAAGACAACACTTGCTCTATTATTATGCACATTGTTTTGAAAAACAAATTTGTTATGTGACAGGAGAAGTCACTGCTTGAATGTAGCAGATCCCATCAAACTATTTTATGGTAACTGAATCGTTCCGTAATGTCAATGGGACGTGGATCTCCATAGAACAATGTTGGGAAGTTCATTTCCTCAACAAATTTGTCCTTGAATATTCCAAGTGGGCGTTGCCCCTCAGCAGGTGAAATTTCAACAATCTTGTCTTGCAAGTCACGAATGCCTTGTGAATTAGTGAATCCATGTACCAATGTCTGAGTAGGTGTTTCATTCTTTGATTAATCACTTGTATCAAATTCACTAACAGTTTTGAGAGTCTGTGCAGAGTTGTCATCCCCTTCTCTAAGAACACTGTTCCATTTCTCATTTATACAAATGTTCTGTGCTTTGTACAGGGCCCTGGAACATAATTCTTTTAATGTTTTCATGACAACATCCACGTGCACTTTACCTGTCTGATATGCATTCTTGTATTGCAAGCGTTTTTTGAGAGCCACAACAATTGTCATTGTATCACTAATGAATTGTGGCAAGGCTTTTTGCATAACATCTAGTTGGACATGCACATTAATAATTGATCATGTTAATCCAATTTGGGGTCGTTTATAGCCCCAGGGTCTGATTTGTGCAAATACAATTCGCAAAGGCACAAGTCTCTCTTCAAGCTCAATAAGTGCACTTACATCTGGTAGTGGTGTATTACATCTTATTTGGTCAAGTGTTGCAAACTATGGCAATTTTCCATTTTCAAGTGACCGTTTGCATGGAAGACAAATTTTTCCACTGGAAAATGTTTTATCATTTAGTGTCAAGCAGAGGGTATTCTACTTCCAAATCAGGCATGACAGAGTTAGTGTTTTTTGCAAAATTCAATTGATCATAAATTGCACATGCAATTGATAGAGTGTCTTTGATTTGTTTCATATCGGTCTATCTTGCATCTTTCTTCCGTAGGGAAGTATGCATAGAAACTGTTTGTTGGTTTTCATTGGTAGCAGTGCATGGTGTTGGTTCTAGCCCACAAAGTGTGATTTTTTCCTCTCAGACAATGCCATGACCATTGTGGGATATGTGACTGTACCTATTTCTCTTGTGTTGTGCACGAACAATTTTTTTTAGGTTGTGATATGTCAGTTTCTATGTAGAGGAAGCATAGTAATGTATTTTTTTCTTTCACGTATGGCCTTTTTCAAGTTGTGATAACTTAGTCTATTTTTTTTGTTCAAGGCCAGGACAACCTCATGGCAACTGAGATGAGTTTCATTTTGATTAACTAACATGCGACGCTTATGCAGATTCGATGTGGTTTGGCTGGCATTGACACTGGACCCTAAAATGGTAGTATTTCCTATACCACCAATGTATTATTTTCCCTCATGTATGACCTTTTTCAAGTTGTGATAAGTTAGTCTACGTTTTTTGTTTAATCCCTGTATGGCCTCATCACAATTGGGACAAGTTTCACGTATGACCTTTTTCAATTTGTGATAAGTTAGTCTACATTTTTTGTTTAAGCCCTGTATGGCCTCATCACAACAGGGACGAGTTTCATTCTCATTAAATAGCATGCTACGCGTATGCAGATTCGATGCGGTTTGGGTGGCATGGACAATGGACCCTGAACCAGTGGTATTTCCCATCAAAGGTTGATAATGGGTATGTGGCGTATCTGTTTTCAATGAGATTATGTCAATTGTTCAATTGTAGTTTGAATCAATACACCAGGAATGGATAGTGTCATCTGGTAGGGCCGACCATACCTAGATATTTACTCTGAATATGATAGATAGCCATTGCAAACAGAATCTGCCACCCTCTAGATTTCCTTTTTTCATATGGTAGTGCCATGTTTACAAGGTATTCTTGCCAACTTCCAATTGTCGGCATATTTTATAGGATATATGACAAAAGGTGTTGATGAAAGCAGCTAAAATCCTATTGGCTGCCGCTTATAATTGCATTGCAAAAGGATTGTACAATGTAAAGTCACAATGACTACACATCGAACTCTGTTGCTACCAAATAACAAATTGCATTGAACAAACTATCTCCACAACTAGATGCAACAATTGTTGCTATCTGCAAGCCATGGCAGTGTATATAATGAATAATTCATTTCCATTGCGATTCAAGGTCTTTGCAAATGAGGGACAAATAAATATGAGGTCCTCCAATATTGCATATGGATAATTTTCTATACAATAATGGTTGATAATGACCACTGATAGGATTGACATCATGGAACAAGATGCAATATGGATCTCGAGAAGCAATTTTGTTGAATAGTAGATATCTTGTTTTTGTTGTCAATGACCATATTCCAATTGATATATTGAGCCACTTAGACAACCACCATATACAAAATGTATCTCCCCAAATTCCCCTCTCATGTGCAGGCATAATTGCAGATGCAGACAACCACATCTTTGAAAAATACATAGTGACATCATGTATTCCATGCAACTGCCAAAGAAAATCAGATGTCGATTCGTATTCATATGACTCCAATTCCTCAGTGTCGCCATTTTTTAAACAACCCAAGAAATAATCTATCAATCCATTGCGCAGGTCGGTCGAGGAATAACGAAAATGAAATAGAACCTGAAATCGAAAATGAAATTTCCTACAGTATACGAAAATGCATCCAATCTAAAAATCCCATTGCTATGCAATAAATGGTCGATGTTGTCATGTACAATGGAGTATGTATCTATTTCATAGGACTCAACATCTATTACTTGTTTCATCTCTTCAACTATGATTTTCAAGATGTTTCTTAGCTATATTTAGTTTATATGCAAACAGAGAAAAGGAAAAAAAAAACAAAAAACAAAAAAAAGACAAATAGAAAACTACAAGTGCGGAACTGCACACTAATTCCGCTATGTATCCTTCAACCTTCTTCTTGTCAAATTCAATCCCCCTAGTCGCCGCAACATATGAAAATAAAAAAAACGTACAGTGAACAATGAACCAAACAGAAGAGACAACGCAAATAAATAACATTATAAATATGTTGGTGTGCATCCTACAAGATTTTCAGAGGCAGAAGATGACACAAAGGTTAGGACAAACGCAACAGGTGGATGGAGTTTACCCTGGCATATGCTTGGCCCCTGTGACAACTCCGAATTTGTTTTCTAAACCCCTTTGCATTGCTATTTTGGAAACAACTATGGCACAGTATCCAAAAAGTGGAAGTTGACATATGTGATTGGAAGGGAACAACCTGAAAAAAATGCACCAAACACATGGTCTCTAGGAACAAAAAATAAGAGGAGAACATCCAATTTTCTTTTTTATATTTCATTGTAGTTGCGACAGATCTGGGTTCTGTGTCCAACATCGACATTCAAAGCAGAACAATACATTTGGAAGGGAACAGACTAGGCAAAAGGCACGAAACGTATGGTTTCCAGGAACAGATAATATGAGGAGAACATTGGGAAAAATGCTCCAAACGTATGGTTTTCAGGAGCAGAAAAAATTAGGTGTTTTCTTTTTTATATGTCACCACTGCTGCAACAAAAGCGAGTTTTGTATAGAACATTGACATTGAAGAACAAGGAAAATATTTTGGTCGTAGTAGCCACACAAAAAGATGTTATGCAACAAGATTTCGAGGCAGGGACTCCTAGTATTGAAAATTATTGCTTGAAAGCTGGAAATAACAAGCAACAAACAAGGAATAGCAATGAAACCATGGCATGAGAACTTACCCGTCAATGAGGGATGATAAAAGCGCAGCTCCAAAACCTGCAAATAGCAACAACAGGTCCAACTGCTTGCAAAGTTGAAGAACAAGAAACCAGTGAACAACCACGAAGAGGTCCAACTGCAGTTGCAGGACCTCAACTTTGCAAAGTTGAATCAAACAACAACAAGCAGCATCGAACAAACCAATGAATAAGCATAAACCAATGAACTAGTAATGTCAATGAAGAACAATATTGCCCAAATTCACTGCAAACAACACTGTATCAAAAAATGGAAGGAAACTGTATTGTAACACACCTGTAGAATAAACATTTAAGGTTGCGAGACATGTTAGGTAAACACTTAAGGCTGTCAGAACTGTCAAATGGCATCGCGTTGTGCAAACATTTAAGAAAGAATGCAGTGTCACAGGCCTGTTTACGTACGCAACAATGAAAAAGCCTCTCGAAGTATGCAACAATAAAGAAAAATCAAACATAATAATAGTAACAAATAATAATAATAATAATAATAGTTCGATCACTGGAGACTATGCCAAAAAAATTTACTTAGAGGACAAAGCAATATGAAAAATGAGTATCCATACTCAAAACTTTGTATATCCAAACATTTCAATATGAATAGTACAAATTCAAAAACAACATAGATGACAAAAACTTTGGATATGCCAACATATAAATAATTGGGAATAGCGAAGCTGGCAATAAGACCTCAAATCTATTATCCAACGAGATCATGACATATATGGGTTTTTTTATTATATAAAAAATAATGTTTTTAGTTTTATAGTTCGAACAATATAAATTATGCAAAAATTTGTAGTGAAACAAAAAACTAATATAAAGTCAACTAATTGTCAATCGCTATAAACTTTGGATATCTAAACATTTCAGTATGAATAATACAAATTCAAAAATACAGTAGATGATAAAAACTTTGGATATGACAACATATAATTCATTGGGAATAGAGAAGCTGACAATAAGACCTCAAATCTATTATCCAACGAGATCATGACATATATGGGTTTTTTTATTACATAAATAAAAAATAATGTTTTTATTTCTGTAGTTCGAACAATAGAAATTATGCAAAAATTTGTAGTCGAACGAAAAACTAATATAAAGTCAACGATTTGTCAATCGCTATAAACTTTGGATATCTAAACATTTCAGTATGAATAGTACAAATTCATAAATATCGTAGATGATAAAAACTTTGGATATGGCAACATATAATTCATTGGGAATAGTGAAGCTGGCAATAAGACCTCAAATCTATTATCCAATGACATCATGACATTTTTATTATATAAAAAATAATGATTTTAGTTATTTAGTTCGAACAATAAAAAATATGCAAAAATTTGTAGTCAAACAACAAACTAATATAAAGTCAACGAATTATCCATCGCTATAGTCCCTATACGCCTTCAGCAGGGACTAATAACTGAGATGTATAATTTTTATTTTTATTTTGGTATTTTGTGTTTTGCTAAACTTGTAACTTATTTTAGGTATTTTGTGTTTTGCTAAACTTTTGGGTAGAAAAGTAGTATGGTGAATCAAAACTTTCATAGTTTAATCATTTATTGTGTCGAAATTACAACATTTGACTCTGAGATTGATGGTTTAGATTTTTGGTGTACGATCGTTTCCACAACATAAAAAACAATGATTACAATGCTGTCTTCTCTACAATAAGACTTCCAAGTAATCGACCAATCATTGAATAAATAAATCGATTTTAAAATAGTATGAAAATACAAAATTTGATTGTCTAAAGTTAAACTTCCAAATATGATGAAAAATATTTGGGCAAGGCCTAAACTAATATGGGTCAAGACAAAGTCATCACTATATCCCTGACTTACGACAAATATAACAAGAGATGCATGGAAGCTTAGTCCCTGCCAATTATTGAACTAAGCTGCCAAAACCAATGACTAATGATGGAGATAAGATGAATATGTATATAGTCAACCAGCTAAGTTTGACCATATTTTCATTAGTCTTTGTCAAAACAAATTAAAAGAAGATAACTTGGAGAAACAACTTTAAATGCAATGTCTCATTCATCTTATGAATTTAATTTCCTTAGCTAGAAGTGTCAGGTTGGTAAGGCGTGGGGCTCGAAGCTTGCCTTAGTCTTTACTTTGAAATGGACTAGAACTAAACAAACTCTGCTATGGTTTCGATGAGTTCTTTGGCAAGGCTCATTCTTCTATCCTGGTGGAACTTCACTAGTGTCTGCCAAGGTTATCTCAGAAAACGTTTAACCATTCTGTCGTCTCTCCTCGATTAAACTTCGCCTTGTACAGACTTGATAACCACAAGAATCTTGGCTCTTCTCAAGGTTTCAGTCCTGGATACCCTATGCAAGACTTTTCTTAAGCAGCTATCACAACGCACTGGTAACTTCATAACCTAGGTTTACAGGGGAGAGATTTAACCTTGTTTCGTATGCCTAATGGTTTGTTTCTAGAAAACAAGTAACTATTGTTATTCCATGTGGATTTAAGTGTTATTTCAAATATCCCTTCTATTTATGAGCAATTGTATTAACCGATCGTATTGTAAATACTTTGAGTCTAGTGGTGGTTAACTCATAGTTTCTTTCATTAATGCAACTGACACACTGATTGTCAACCAGGCATGGATGGGATTGCTCACTATGGAAAACTATAAAAAACTATTATAAAATGCAAATATTGATAGACCTCTGCTGTTTACAATAAAATGCTCAATTTTATATCAATAATAATACAGATAAATAATATTAATTTTATTATTTAATTGAAATAGATATAACTTCCCTTTAATAACTACTTTGCAAAGATTGTGGATTCTATTTTATTTGTATGATCATTACGTCTTTTTATTATTATTAAATATTAAAGTCAAGAATATTGTTTCCATATATTATCAAATGTTAATTTTATGAGTAAAAAAAATAAAAATAAAATTAATGTAAAAGTTTTAATTTATCAATTCAGTTTTCAAAGAATATTTAAATTGATTTTTATTATTTTCTTTTATTTAATAAAATAGATTACAATATTTTAATACTAAACTAAATATAATATAAATTTATTTAATACTATATTTATATTTTCAAAATTAAATTAAATTATATATATTATTTTAATTATGAATTAATTATATATATATATATAATTATTAATTAATATTATATATATTTTTATAATTTAATATATTTATTATTATTTTAATTATTAATTAATATTAAATTTATTTTTTATATTAATTAATTTTTTAAACCGAATTCAATCAATACTATAGATCTGATACATTTTATACACATAAATTGCGAAAAACACTTCTGAACACAAACATATACATACTGAACAAATAAAATACAAAGTCCAAAAAAACCGGCATACGAACTCATTAGAGGATGTACACCATTTCTCAAAGCGTAAGCTCACACACTGTAGCTAGGTTGGTTAATGGAATTGAGCATGAGGGAACTTAATTCTCTTTCATTAATGCAACTGACACACTGAAAGATGCCATCCCTGTCAGCCAGGCACGGATGGGATCGTTCAATATGGAAAACTATAGAAAACTATTTTGAAATGGAAATATTGATAGAACTTCGCTATCAGTTGTGCAATAAGACTTTCAATTTTATATCCAATAACAACATAGATAAATAATATTAATTTTATTATTTAATTAAAAAATACAAATTGTTATGTTAAACTTTGAAAATTTTAAAAAAATTTAAAAATCAAACTAAAATAACACCAGGTCAACCATAAATTCATTGCTATAGTCTCAAGCCTTTGACAAAGACTAATAACATGTCTTATTTTACTATTTGACAATAAAATAAATTTGTTTTTTTATTAAAAAAAAACATTATACAAATAACCCGTCTTGTTTTACTATTAGTTTTTCAATGTGTCTAAAAATTAATCTTAAATGTTTTCAATATTCAAGAATTAATTAAGTGTAATAAAAAGTCCTTTAAAAGTTATTGTAAGTAAAAAGCCATTTTAGAAAAAATATTAATGTGCTCACTACAATTATATTAGCGTTTAAGAAAATTACTTGATCTATTATGTAGTTTACATTAACATTTAAGAAAGTTACTTATCCCTTATGTAGTTTGCATTAACATTTAAGAATGTTACTTGATCCCTTTTGTAGTTTGATTATGGTGATGTGGAGTTTCATGATGATAATTTTATATGTAAATTATAGCATTATAGTATTAACATTTTTATATGGAGGGCTAAATTTATAATGTAAAACAATTTATGAGATTGATTAGATATATTTTCAAAGTTTAGAGGTATGCTAAAATCAAAACCCACTATGTTTGCATTGTTTAACATATTTGAGTTATTCACATATCTAAAGGTATATCCACTTCATTTCACTAATAATATTAAGATGAAAAATATAGTATTCAAGCGACAATCCTACCAAGGTGTTTATGTTTTTTTGTTGTTGTGGTGCCATTGTTATGTTTGTGTCGAAGTTCGAATTCTAAGAATAAGTCAAGTACTCCAAGTTAACATTGAATCACAAATGCTCGTGAGTCGTCACTATAACAAACTACAACCCTCAAGCTTGAAATTCATAGTTTTTTTTTATTGAAAATGAATACTTGTGCTATAAATTGATATTCAATTTACTTCAAGTAATGTTGTTCAAGATAACAAACCATAGGTTGTGGGTTTCAATTCACTAAAATGTATTGAAAATAATTACTCATCTTGCACTATTAATCAAACTTCTACCAAACTGACATTAATTCCACATAGCACTTGTTAAGACAATAAACGACAAGTGTTAAGATACATCCTCCCACCATACATACTAGCTCTCAAAAGATGCATTGTCTTTACATGAAGGGATCTTCATTAAGCAAGAGTTTAAATATGGAGCTCTAATCTCTAAAGTAGCTAAATTTCTTTTCTAAATTTAAAATGCCGACGTTTACTTATTATGTTATGAACTGGACAAAGATATTTAAGGAACTATAAGATTATGAGGAGCATAAATATTCTTGTGAAATTATGAATTTTACAAATAACTACCATAGGAAGACTTTAACAAGTATCTCCTAGATCATTAGTAAACATGATTAGTACTTTTGGGTTGATAAGCCACGATAATGTATATTTTGATAAAAATACTCCCATCATACATCCATTTCCTATCGATTCATCTTAACATCTAAACTTCTTTTTTATTGGCACTCAATGTATGTTTATCGTACACATTCAATGAATACAAAACATATAACTTTATTAAATTATCTCTTATTAGTCCCTGACGTAGGCATAGAGGGACTATAGAGATCGATAAATCGTTGACCTCATATTAGATTGTGCATTGACCACAAATATTTCCATATTATATATTGTTGAAACTAGGGAAGTGAAAACATCGATTTTTATATAATAGAAAGTAGCATGTTTGTCAAGATCTGATTGGACAACGGATTGGAGGTCTTATTGTTTACTTCGCTATTCCCAATATTATGTATGTTGCCATATCGAAAGTATTTGATCATATATGGTCTTTTTGAATTATATATTTTCTTATGCATTGGTCGAAGGTGGATTAATGCTAGCATTAGTTCAAATTTTTCCTTTAGCATTTTCTGCTAGCTAGAATACATTCTCTAGCATATTACTATGTGTGATTTTTGCTTTGTTGTTGTGTGCTTCAAGAGAACAGGCTGCCACGTTGCATTTTTTCTTAAATGTTTTCACAGGGCTACACCCTTCGACAGTCCTGACAGTATTTAGTGTTTACCTAATAGGTCTGGCAGTCTTAAATGTTTATTGTACATATATGTTGCAATACAGTTTCGTTCCATTTTTTTGATGGTCGACATCACTGCTTCAGTGGTTGATGCTTTTTCGTTGCTTCATTCCATGGTTCTTGTTCTTGTTTGATTCAAATTTGAAAAGTTGAGGTCCTGCAGTTGCAGTTGGACCTCTTCGTGGTTGTTCATTGGTTTGTTGTTCTTCAACTTTGTAAGATGTTGGACCTGTTGTTGCAGTTTCCAGTTTTGTTGGGGATGAGCTCTTTTCGTCCCTTGTTGACGGGTAAGTTTCCCTGTTGTTGCTATTTTTCAATGGTGGGAGTCCCTGATCCAAATGGATATCGGTGGCCACCCACCTTTTCCAATTGGCTCAAAACAGTTTTCTGACAATTTACTATTTTTAGCAGTTTTTACTTCCGGGGCCATTTTGAGGGTCTAAATAAAGGTTTTTCGGGATCAAGATTCTTAATGATATCCGAAGGCATGATTGAGCCCCAAAAATGAATCCCCTCGACGATACATTTCCAACGGGCTATCACACGCCTAAAACGGAGATC
>CBVK0102116155.1:0-14399 GCA_900067695.1 Picea abies
AGGTTTTTGGATGTCTAGGGTTTTTGGAATTCTTGTTTATTGTAAAAAGGCCTTCAGAGCCTCATTGTAATCTTATTCTTGCGAATGCGCACAACCGTCACATCTCTTCTCAGAGATAAGCCGCCACCATTCCAATAAGCTTGTTTCCGCTGCATTTTACAGTTTCAGCTTATTTTGTTATTGAATAGAAAACCAGTTTTATTGTATCTCTGTTATTTTCTGTTAAGTACCTGTTAATAATCTTTATTCATTTCGTTATGCTCATAAAATCCAGATCAGTGGTATCAGAGCGGTCTGCTCCTTATCGTCTTAATGCATGTCCCCAACGAGGTCAGAGTACAAAGAGTTGGGTGTCAAGCTTGTTTCTCTCGAGGACAGAAGCTCTCGCATGCCCAAGAGACCTCTCATGGCAGGAGAAAATAAAGATGACGGGACATGATATCCTTTCAAACTATTGATTAAGGAATCCCTCATGCAACAGAGGAACGAGATGATGGATAGTTTCACGCAAATCCTTCAACGACTACCAACATCCGACACATATTCTTCGAACGAAGGCGCCTCCCCCTTCAAGGTACAAATAAACTTTGATATTCCTATATTTGAAGGTTAGATAGACGCAGATGTCGTAGACAAGTGGTTGAATCTACTAGAAGGGTATTTTTCTATACATAACTTTTCGAATAGAGAAAAGATTACTTTTGCGCTCCTCAAAGCCGTTCCCCATGTCAAAGATTGGTGGGGAACTTTCTGTGAGCAAAAGGAAATAGAGGAAACCTCATTATTTTCATTCACGGACACATGGGAATCCTCCAAGGATGCTATTAACAAACAATACTACCATGTCGGAAGTTATGACGACCTGTATACCAAATGGACCACACTGCGGTAAGAAAGAGACTAAGCAGTGCCAGATTTCACAAATATCTTCCATACCTTGCGCACCAAGTTGGGTATCAAAGATTTAGAGTGACATCTGGTGCTCAAGTATCGTGGTGCTCTGCATAGATACACCCAGATCGAAATGGAATTTTTGGACATCTCATCCTTGGGCGCGACCTACTGATATGCCGTCAAAATCGAGCAGAAGCTCAAACAAAAGACGCAACAATTTGGGCCTGGGAACCCCTCACAACAAAAGCCAGGAAAGGGTGGCCCCAACCCATAGAACAAAGGAAAGAGAAAGTATGGATAGTATCAAGACAACCAGTCCAAGCCGCAAGCAAAGAAGGACACCAGAAAGACAAAGAAAGATACCGGGAAGTGGTGTGACTTCCATAAGATCCCTTGGCATAACACCACTAACTGTCGCTCAAAGCAGTCGCTGGTGGCTGAAGTGAAAGCCTTTGAATCAGATACACATTCTAACTCTAAGTTAGAACTAGAAAGAGGAAGACATATCATTGATGCAGAACCTAGTGCCACCATTTCTACCACCAAGCTCCAGCCTGGTGAACCAGATGAGCCAGAAGAAGGAGAGTGCCTCTTCCATTCACAGATGTGGGTAAAAGGCACCCTGTTGCACTTCATTGTTGATAGTGGTAGCCGAAAAAACCTCATCTCAGCAGAGGTTGTCAAGAGGCTGGCCCTGCCAACAACACCACATCCACAACCCTACACCATTGGATGTCTCCGCCAAGGAAGTGATCTCTGCGTTAGCCAACAATGCTGACTGTCGTATGACATCAAGCCCTTCAAAGATGAGGTATTGTGTGATGTTGTTCCTCTTGAAGTTTGTGATGTTCTTTTGGGCCAACCTTTTTAATGAAAACATCATGCTGTATATGAGTCTAGGCCTCGTAGTGTTATTATTGCTTTGAACATGAAATTGCACAGGATACCAGAGGCAGTCCCACCTAATGCTATTTCCTTGATCTCTACTAAGCAATGCAGGAAGTTCATCTCTCAGATGGGGAAGTTTGTCTTCTTCGTGATTCGCTCTCAGAATAAGAGAAATATCACAACCACATCTAGGGTATTTGCGGCCGACCTCTCCAAACAACAGAAGCAAGTAGATAAGGTCGTGGAAGAATACTCAGATATCTTCTCCTCACCTATAGGGGCACCTCTGCACTGCTAGGTAAAGCACCCCATTGATCTGACCCCTGACGCACCATTGCCCAATGGGCCAGTCTATCACCACTCTTTGTTAGAGATTGAGGAGATCAAGCGACAGATCCACAAATTGCTCCACAAGGGGCACATCTATCCTAGCTCATAACCTTGTGGGAGCTCAATCGTGCTGGTATAGAAGAAAGACAAAACTTGGCGACTTTGTATTGGTTACCGATCTCTGAATAAAATCACAGTCAGAAACCAGTACCTGATTCCCCGAATCGACGACCTCCTTGATCAACTCACCGGGGCCAAATACTTCAGTAAGATTGATCTGAAGTCTGGATATCACCAAGTCCCGATAGAACAAATATATGTATGGAAGACCACCTTCAAGTCAAAGGAAGGCATTTTTGAATGGTTGGTCATGCCTTTTGGTTTGACAAATGCTCCAACCACTTTCATGAGGATGATGGACGATATCCCACGACCATTCACCAATACTTTTGTAGTGGTGTATCTGGATGACATTCTCATTTACAACAAGACTTGGGCCGAACACTTGCAGCATATTTAGCAGGTTCTGCACACCCTGCGGCAGCACAAGCTATATGCCAACTTGGAAAAATGCTCCTTCGGCATGGATAGGGTCCATTACCTAGGCTACATCATTGATTAGCATGGTGTACGTGTGGATCCAATCAAGATCCAAGTCATCTGTGACTGGCCATCCCCAACAACACTCACTGAGCTTCAGAGCTTCTTGGGCCTTGCCAATTTCTACCATAGGTTCGTGTTGGGATTGTCCCATATTGCATGGGCCCTCAACCAAGGAAACATGGGTGGTGGTAAGGAAAAATTTGCATGGGGCCGGTCCCAACAATAAGCGTTCGATGATTTGAAGCACCGCTTGTGCTCAGCCCCAGTACTTTCACTACTAGACCTGCAACATCCCTTTGAGATTGAGACAGATGCTTCAGACTATGTTGTGGGGGCCTTTCTCACTCAGCACGGTCACCCCGTGGCCTATCATAGTGAGACATTGTCAGATACTATCCGTAAGTACCCTACTTATGACAAAGAAATGTACTCCATTGTGCAAGCCTGCCACTAGTGGAGACATTACATTCTTGGAAAGGAGACAATCATCCAAATTGATCATAAGCCACTGTAGTTCATGCAGACATAGGGAAAATTGCAGAATGACCGCCATAAAAAGTGTTCCACATACTTGCAACAATTCCACCTCAACATGAAGTATAAAACAGGAAGCACCAATCACGTCGTTGATTGCCTCAGTAGACCGCCGGTCGTGGCACTCACCACGGTGCTAGACTCTTGCGGACATGAGACATATGGATGGCCCCAACTCTATGAGACAGACCCTGACTTCACCACCACCTACCAAATGTTGGGTGCAAATGTAATTGTCGATAATTTCCATCTTCGGGATGGGTTGTTGTGTCGTCTGAGCCATATCTGTGTTCCATCAAGTGAGTAAGTGAAGATGATCTGGGAAGCCCACTACAGTCGGGTGGTAGGACACTTTGACATCGAAAAGACAGTGGCAGTGCTACAAAAACATTTCTACTGGCCGAAACTTCGACAGGAGGTCAACAAGTATATCAGATCCTGCACTGCCTGCACTATTCCCAAATCGACCACTAAGAAACAGAGCCTGTACACCCCTCTTCCTACTCCTGACAGGCCATGGGAATCCATCTCAATGGACTACATGTCAGGCCTCCTATCCACCAAGTGGGGAAATGACTGTGTTTTTGTGGTTGTTGATCGCTTTTCTAAGATGGCGATTCTAGTTGCCTGCAAGAAGAGCATCACAATAGAGGCCACTTCCAAGCTCTTCTTTGAACGAGTCTGGGTACATTTTGGAATCCCACAAAACATTGTCTCAGATCGGGATAGTCGATTTCTCATCACATTCTAGTCGAGCCTCTGGTCACTGCTGGACAAATCCACGACCTTCCATCCCTAGATAGATGGCCAAACCGAGGTTGTAAATCGAATGATTATGCATATCCTTCGCATGTATAATTCAAATCACCCTCGCACATGGGATGAGAGCCTCCCCTATTTCCAACATAGCTACAACCGAGCCTTGCATAGCTCAACCGATCATAGCCCCTTTTAGGTTGGGCTGGGATTCCAACCATTGGGTCCCATAGATGTTGCACTTCCCCTTGCGGTCACCTCGATCGACTCATCTCCTGCTCCAATTGAAGCTGACAAAGAAACCTAGTTCATTGAGAGGATCCAACACATCCACCAACAGGTTTAGGATATCTTATAGAAGTCCAATGACAAGTACAAACAATGCCATGATCAACATTGAGTGCCACATAAGTTTTAGGTGGACGAAAAAGTTTGGTTGCACTTGCAGAAAGAATGCCTTACATGACCCCATCGGAAGCTTCACCCACTTCGTTATGGGCCGTACAATATCACCAAGGCAGTGGGGGATAATTCTTTTGAGCTCAACATTCCTCCATTCCTGGGCCTGCACCTAGTGTTCAACATGGATCTCCTTTGCCCTTATTTCCCACCATTATTGGACACCTTAGAAGTAGCAGAAAAACTGACATTAATAGAGTTCAACCCCGACTGCATAGAATAGGCATCCAATCATCCTATTGTGGACACATAGATCAAGGGCATTTGAGAACAAAGGATCCAACTTTATCGAGTCGTCAAAGCAGGACAACTCCTGCACCAAGACAAGTGGCTCACCTAGGGCCAAATTCAACAGAAATTTCCTCATCTGATGGGGGACCTCAATGCAATGGAGAAAATTTCTTCCTAAGGAGGGATGATTGATCCAGATGGATATCGGTGGCCACCCACCTTTTCCAACTGGCTCAAAATATTTTTCTGACAATTTTGGCAATTTACTATTTTTAGTAGTTTTTACTTCTGGGGCCATTTTGAGGGCCTAAATGAAGGTTTTTCGGGATCAAGATTCTCAATTATATCCAAAGGCATGATTTATCTCCCAAAATGGATCTCCTCGATGATACCTTTCCAACGGGATATCACACACCTAAAATGAAGATTGTATGCAAAAGTTACGACCCCGAGAAGTTGATGTACTAACTTACCCAAACGGGGCCCACATGACTTTTGGCGCTGCATCTCCTAGGGTTAGGTTTTTGGATGTATATGGTTTTTGAAATTCTTGTTTATTGTAAAAAGGCCTTTAGATCCTCATTGTAATCTTTTTCTTGCGAATGCGCGTAGCCATCACATCTCTTCTCAGAGATAAGCCGCCACCATTCCAACAAGCTTGTTTCTGCTGCATTTTATAGTTTTAGCTTATTTCGTTATTGAATAGAAAACTAGTTTTACTATATCTCTGTTATTTTGTTTTAAGTACTTGTTAATAATCTGTATTCATATCATTTTTCTCATAAAATCTGGATCAATCCCCTCCTCCAAATTCTATTGCAAACCATCTTTGTCTGTGCTCTTAATTTCTGTTCCTGGAAACCATGTGTCTTCATATGCCGGCTGTTGTGTCCATAGCTATTTCAAAAATTGCAATGTAGAGGGGTTTACCATCCACCGAGGTGTATACGCAGGGAATGCTTTTATTTTGTGGGTCGAAAAACTATGTCCACCTGTTGGCTTTCTGCTGAGTAAATTCGTGGTGTTATTTATTTGTGTTGTTTCTTTTGTTTGGTTTAGTTTCTATTGTGGGTTTGTTTTCTTGTCATATTCTATGGGGACTAGGGGGATTGAAGTTGAGAAGAAGAAGGTTGAAAGATACATACGGGGATTGGTACCCAGTTATGCACTTGTACTTTTCCTATTTTGCTTTCCTTTTTTTTTTTCGCTACTTTTATTTTTTTCCCCCCTTTTCTCTGTTTCATGCAAACTGAAAGTATCTACAAACAGATTCAAAATTACAATTCAAAAGATGAAAGAAGTAATAGATGTTGAGTCGTATGAAATAGATACACAGTCCATTGTACATGACAACATTGACGTGGTTTTGCATAGCAATGGCCTTTTTAGATTGGATGAATTCTCGTATACTGTAGGGGATTGCCTTTTTGATACATTTCAAGTTCTATTGCATTTTCGATATTTGTCAAACGAGCTGTGCAATGGATTGCTAGATTATTTCTTGGGCTGTTTAAAAAATGGCGATGCCAAGGCATTGGATTCATATGAATACGAACTTGAATTTGATTTTCTTCGGCAATTGCATGGAATACATGATGTCGCTACGTATTTTTCAAAGATGCAATTGTCCGCATCTCCAGTTCTACCTGCACATGAGAGGGGGCTTTGGGGAGATACATATTGTATACGGTGGTTGTCTAACTGGCTCAATATATCAGTTGGAATATGGTCGCTGACAAGAAAAACAAGATATCTACTATTCAACAAAACTGCATCTGAAAATCCATATTGCATCTTGTTCCATGATGCCAATGCTGTTAGTGGTCATTATGAACCACTACTGTACAGAAAAATGTCCATATGCAATGTTCAAGGACTTCATATTTACTTGTCCCTCATTTGCAAAACCTTGAATCGCAGTGGAAACAAATTATGCATCACATAGATTGCCATGGTTTACAGTTGGCAACAAATGTTGTGTCTAACTGTGGAGATAGTCTGTTTAATGCAATTTGTTGTTTGGTAGCAACGGATTTTGATGTGCAGTCGTTGTGGATTTACACTGTACATTCCTTTTGTAATGTAATTATAGGTGGAAACCAACAGGCTTTTAGGTGCTTGCATCAACACCTTTGGCCATATCTCCTGGAAAATATGTCGGCAGTTGGAAGTTGGCAGGAATACCTTGTAAACATGGCGCTTCCATATGAAAAAGGGAATGTGGAGGGTTGCAGATTCTCTTTGCAATGGATGTCTATGATATTCAGAGTAAATATCTAGGTTTGGTCAGCCTTGCCAGATGGCACTATCTATTCCTGGTCTATTGATTCAAATTACGATCGAACAATTGACATCCTCTCGTTGAAAACATATACAACACATATCCATTATGAACCTTTGCTTGGACATATCGGTGGTTCAGGGTTGAATGTCCATGCCACCCAAACGACATCAAATATGCATACGTGTGATATGATTTTTAGTCAGAATGAAACTCCTCCCGGTTGTGATATGGCAATATAGGGTTTGAACAAAAAAACCATGCGTGAAATTCATCACAGTTGTGATGAGGCCATACATGGCTTAAACAAAAAACGTACAGTAAGTTATCACAACTTGAAAAAAGTTATGCGTCAAATTCGTCCCAGTTGTGATGAGGCCATACATGCCTTAAAAAAAATACGCGGACTAGGTTATCAAAACCCGAGTCAGAGTGAAATTCATCCCAGTTGCCATCAGCTCATCATGCCCTTGGACAAGAAACGTAGAGTAAGTTACCACAACTTGAAAAAGGTCATGCGTGAGAGAAAAAAATACATTGCTATGCTTACTTTTAGAGATAAACTTACATATCGCAATCTAAAGAAATTTGTTCATGCACAACAGAATAGAAACATGTACAGTCACATATCCCTGAATGGTCATGCAATTGTGACATTTCGTGGGCTAGAAGCAACACCATGCACTACTACCAATGAAAACCAGGAAACAGTTTCTACCCATACTTCCCTGCGAAAGAAAAATGCAAGATAGACCTACATGAAACAAATTAAAGACACTCCTTCCATTGGATGTGCAATTTGTGAACAACTGAATTTCTCAAAAAATAGTAAGTCTTTCATGCCTGATTTGCAAGCAAAATACCTCCACTTGACAACGCATGATAAACCATTTTCCAGTGGCAAAATTTGTCTTCCATGCAAACGGTCACTTAAAAATGGAAAACTGCCACAGTTTGCAACCCTTGACCAAATAAGATGTAATACACCACTACCATATGTAAGTGCACTTACGAAACTTGAGGAGAGACTTGTGTCTCTATGGATTACATTTGCTCAAATCAGGCCTTGGGGCTATAAACGACCCCAGATGGGATTAACAAGATCAATTATTAATGTTCCTGTTCAGCTAGATGTTGTGCAAAAAGCCTTGCCACAATTCATTAACAATTCGATGACAATTGCTGTGGCTCTGAAAAGATGCTTGCAATACAAAAATTCCTATCAGATAGGCAAAGTGCGTGTGCATGCTGTTATGAAAGCATTAAAGGAATTATGTTCCAGGGCCCTGTACAAAGCACAAAACATTTGTATAAATGACAACTAGAGCACTATTCTTGCAGAAGAGGATGGCAACTTTGAAGACACTCTCGAAAATCCTAGTGAATTTGATACAAGTGATGAATCAGAGAATGAAACACCTGCTGAGACATTGGTGTATGGATTCACTGATTCACAGTGCATTCGTGACTTGCAAGACATGATTGTCGAAATTGCACCTGTTGAGGGGAAGCGCCCACTTGGAATATTCAAGGACAAATTCCCTGAGGAAATGAACTTTCCAACACTCTTCTATGGAGATCCACGTGCCACTGATATTACAGAATGATTCAATAATCATAAAATAGTCCGATGGGAGCTGCTACATTCAAGCGATTACTTCTCCTGTCACATAACAAATTTGTTTTTCAAAACAATGCGCATAATAATAGAGCAAGTTCTCTCTTGCATGTGGGTCCGAATAAGAAAAGGCCAGTTACAAGGAAGAAAGTTGTTGGCCAAGGATGTGAAGTACAGAGTAAACCTAGAAAAAATTCTGAAATCTGATATTGGACACATAGATTTGAAAAACATTCACACCTCTCCTGACTATTTGCAACAAAACCAAAAAACAATTTTTGCAATGATCCGACAATTGGGCTCGCCAACATTTTTCATCACATTTACAAGTGCATAACATTGCTGGGATCCATTGGTAACTTTCGTATCTGACTTGCATAGGAACATGAAATGTAAAAAAGAAACCGATACACTGGAAAATAATGACATTGACTACCTCATAAGAAAAGACCCAGTGACATGTACTCGCTACTATAGACATAGAATAAATGCTTTGAGACAATTGATATGCCATGATGAAACGTTCGGAAAAATATCGGACTACTTTTTTGTGACTGAATTCCAGAATAGGGGAAATGAACATGACCATGCACTATTGTGGATAGAGGGTGCACCAGTCTATAGAGTTGATAACAATTCAGAGATTGAAAAATTTGTGGATAAATACATAACACGCAACACAGATCATTTGGATCCAGAACTTGCCAAAGTCCATAGACATTACCATACAAGAAGTTGTAGAAAATGAAAAAACTCTCATTGCATATACAACTTTTCCATGCAGCCAATGAGAGCTACAAAAATCATAGAACCAATTAGTTTAGAGGACAATGTTTTTGTTGATAAATCTAAATCCTTGTTCGCATTTCTAGAACAAGGATAATTTGACGAGCTGATGAGCTTCTATGCCTTCTTGACAGAGCTAAATCTATCAGAAGATGACTACATCCAAGCCATACCATGTACACTTAGGCAACCAACAGTTTTCCTTAAACGAAAACTTTCCCATATTTGGAACAACAGTTTCTCCAAGGACATGCCAGTTATGTGGAAAGAAAATACAGATGCACAGTACGTTCTCAATGCATATGTTGCAGCGTCGTACTGTACCTCATATATGACAAAGGTTGACAAATCTATGAAAAGTGCATTCAAAAGAATACATAAAGAACGTGAAAGAAGTCATATTGATGCCATACAAATGATATGCACACTTGGCAACACATTGCTTAATCTTCAACAAATTTCTGCTCAACAAGCAGTTCACAGTGCACTTTCCCTGCCCCTCACTTGTAGTTCAAGAAAATGTGTCTTCATAAACACATCACCACTTGAAAAATGCACATTTATTCTTAAACCACCAGTTTTGCTAGAACAAGAGCCTGACAATTCAGAAGACGTGCTATGTCGCTTTATTGTTGATTATTACCTCCAACGTCCATCTCCTATTAGGCATGTTTGCTTAGCAGAATTCGTATCGCATTGCAAAAAAAATGGTGCACCCATATCAAAAAGAAAAAAACCCTCTGTGATACGGTTTGTCAAATACAATAAACATTGTGACTATGAAAACTATTGTAGAGAAAAATTGTTGTTGTATGTTCCATTCGATGAAAATGAAGAGACATTAAAACATAACTTCTTTACATGGGAGGTTGCGTATGTTGCGTCTGAGACTATAATGCACATCAATGAAGCTATATTTACGTACAATGTTAATCCAACATGGGTTGATCTAGAAGTTGCAGTTATTGACCTAGAAAACCCTAACCATCACGATGAGACATTCACAAACTGAAAAAAACCCACAACTCCTTCTGAGTCCTATGACTTACAAGCATATTTGCCTCATCCTCCAGCAGGTGGAAGTGAAAAATGTATGAATCTTGGTTTTCAAGTCACAAAACATCCTTTCCTAATTGAAAATAATGATTACCATAGAATAAGACGTTTGTTGAATCGCGAACAACAAATAATTCTAAAGGACATTGCTCTTAAAAAACACTTGAAGATGGATAGTTCTGTGTACTTGTTCCTTACAGGTGGAGCAGGAACAAGCAAGACATTCATAGCGAAAGCACTGTTCCAAATGCTTATATGAATATATGATTCAAACAATTCGTCTGATCCTGTGAAACTAAAGGGCCTAATAGTTGCATACACAGAAAAAGATGCATATAATGCAGGTGGAACAACAATCCACTCTGCATTTTTAATGCCTTTTAACAAGTCACAGTTTCTTCCACTTAGCAAGGAAATGTTGGATACATTGTCTAAGATTTATGAGGAACTCCAACTTGTATTTATAGATGAAACATATTTGATTGGGAATTGATTCTTTTATTCCATTGACAACCGACTAAGAAGCATAAAACATGTGCACATGAAATACTTTGGAAACATTGACATGATATTCTGTGGGGATCTTTACCAGGAACAACCCATCCAAGATTCTTTGATATTTGAACAACCTACTGTTAACATGGAAACAATTACCCATGACTTCTGGAGAGACAATATTAAATGCTTTGATTTGCATACTACAATGCGTTAAACAGATGAAACATTCATTGCAATTCTGGATAGAATGCACACAAACAACCAAACATATGATGCCTTAACATATATCAATTCGAGGTGCTTGCGACCTGCACCAACAGACCCAACGTTCCCTTACCTGTTCTACAGAAATAAGGATGTTTGAATGCATAATAGCCACATGCTATCGGCCATGCCTAGCGATGATATCATCATCAATTCAATTGATCTGGAAGAAGACAACCATGGAAATGTGCCATGTCATGAACATATAGTCACTTTACCTTTGTAGCTTATCCTCAAATTAGAAATGTTGGTTGAAATATATGCCTGCAACTATGATTCATAGGATGGATTGGTCAACGGTGCAGATGGAATACTGAAAGGCTATACAAAAACAAAAAAACTTGATGTCCTTTGAATTAAGTTCCATGAACCGCATATAGGCAAGCTATAAGCAAACAAGTTGTCTTATCTATATAATTCAAACACTGGAAGTGATTGGACACCTATTTTGCGAATATCAAAGCCAATATCGACATCAACAAAGACATGTCGACTAAATATTCGAAAAAAGTTTCCGATTAAACTTGCATGTGCACATACAATCCACACATCACAAGGACTAACACTTGATAATGTTGCATTTCAGCTTGTTGGAATTCAGATACACGGACTTGTATAGACAACATTGTCCCGTATCAGAAGAATAGACTCCTTTTATTTACTAAGTCCTCTCACAAAAGATAACTTCAAAGTGAAGCATAAAGTTGATATTGAAATGGAACGACTCAGGACCACCGCAAAATGGCAACTGCACTATGATTACCAATTCATACAAACAAATTCATCTTTATCAATTCTCTCGCTTAACACACGTAGCTTAAATGCACACATGGATGATATATTGAATGACTATGATACAATGCAATCCGATATTCTGTGCTTGCAGGATACACATATGGCATTATGCATGCAGAACAAACAATTCCCAAATCACAATTGCATATCAAGTTACATTACACATGGGGTGATGATATTGGTGAAAAAACATGTACCAATTTTGGACCATATACATATTGAAGAAAAGAATGTTGAAGTGGTGCTTGCAATTTTTTTTCCATGAAACAGAAGTTGCAACACTAAATCTGTATGCTGCTCCCCATCCAACATTGTCCAACATAGTAGATGTTATTTCCAATGCATTGTTCCATTTCCATCTGAACGGACCCATTGTACTTATAGGAGACTTCAATATTGACATACTACAAAATAATGGCAGAACAAAAGAATTGGAAAACTACATGTGCAAATATAGTCTCCGCTTTCTTTTGAACAACACAAGCCATCTGCAAAATGCACTTATTGACCATGTCTGGTCGAATGTGCCCATTCCTCAATACAATATGTTTATCTTAGACACATATTGGTCTGATCATGATATAATTGGTATTGCACTTGAATTATGAGATATACATCAAACATATTGCAAAGTCATATTTCTATGTTTCAAAGCATATTTGTATAGCTTATTGAAAAATAATAATAATAATAAACAATTATCCAGCTTCTTAGTTTTCCCTGATTTCTACATATATTGCTCTGGTGACCATACAGTTGGTGTTGTACTTGAATTATAAAATATACACTATGCAAAAAAATAAGAAGGTACATCCTTCTAAAAACTATTTGTTACTCTATTCATCTTATTTTTTTTTTAGTATATGTGCATAGTGCTTGCCTTTTTCTTTACATGTTAAATTATGTTCATATCCCTTTTGTTTTGTACTTTTTTTCTTAGAAACAAAGAGGAAAACTATACGCTACAAAGAACTCCTAACCAGAGATGTAGAGGAATCCATGCAAAGGTGCATTTTTTTCTGCCCATCTTCCATACTAAATAGTTTTTTGTTTACTCTCTGTATTTGTTGAACTTGTTTGCAGGTGTGTTTTGTTTTCCCACCTAGAGCCCGCTCGCCCGCAGGTTTGCCATCCAAAATAAGTGTAATGTTGAGCCAACCAACCTGCAAGTCCACTTGTCAATTTGTATATCGCCCAACTATGGGTGTTATTTGTAGGACACAAAACATTAAAGGCCCAATTTATAGCCCGCGAGCCTGCAATCCAAATAAGTGGATAAGTATGGAATAAGGGATATGTGCATATTTGGTATGTATTACTTGTTTCTAGGAGCCTGCCAGCCCTGGAGTCTATGTGTCGATTTGTATATCATGAAAATAAGTATAAGTACAATGTTGACCCAACCAGCTCGCAAGTCCGCTTGGCAATTTGTATATCGTGGTGGATGCTATTTGTAAGGCATGGAACAATAGAGGCCCGTTTATGACCCTGCTAGCCTGACAACCTGTGAACCAAAAGTGTACATGCTGTATAAAATCTCAGCCACCCCGCAAGTCCGCTTGTCAATTTGTATATTGCGGAACTCTGTGTGCTATTTGCAGGACACAGAACAATAGAGGCCATAATAAGAAATAATGTTTCTAAATCTATAATGCTAACAGGTCATCGTGCATGCACAATCTAGATTGTCATTGATGGGCAAAAGGCTCGAGAAGTTCTGCCATTAATGCACACTAAACCAATATTTACGGAGGATTTTGTTATCCCTTCCTAGTGTTAATTTCAAATACCATGGAATGTCATTCACACGCCGATGTTGAATGCGCCAGTCCTGTAGTCCGTCTGTCAATTTGTATATCGCAGAACTTTGCTTGCTATTTGTAGGACACAGAACAATAGAGGTCCAATTTTGAGCACGCTAGTTTGATAACCCACGATCCAAAAAGTGTCGTAAGTATGTAAGGCCGCCTCTCAATTTGTATATCGTGGAACTCCGAGTGTTGTTTGGAGGACACGGAACAATAACAGTGCAATGTTCAGCCTACAAGTCCCCTTCTCAATTTTTATATCGCGCAAGTCTGGGTACTATTTGTAAGACACCGAGCAATAGAGGTTGACTTTTGAGCCCGCCAGACCGATAACCCGCGATCCAAATACTGTACATGATTCCCTTCGCTATGCTCCTTTCCTTACTTAGCCACTTTCCTGCAATTCCACAAATATACAAACCCTCCGCTGAACTGCACCATCATGCCCTCTTACATTTTACGCATTTTGCAGTCAAAAATTCTGACTCATGCAGTTGTTAGAATATAGAATATTGTGTGCTCATTTTACCATTGACAATACCCTTGTCACCCAACCATAGGCCGAAGCCACCCTCCGAGCACCTTAACCTTGACTGAG
>CBVK0102116158.1:0-11318 GCA_900067695.1 Picea abies
AATGCTAGCTCTGAAACTTTCGAGGCACTATCTTGTGGGGCGAAACTTTGAACTCAAAACAGACCATCAAAGTTTAAAACATCTCCTCACTCAAAGATATCTGAATTCCAGGCAAAGGCGATGGAGTGAGTTTATGAGTGAGTACGATTTTGGTATTTCATATATAAAGGGGAAGGAAAATGTGGTCACAGATGCCTTGAGTAGGTGACCACGTATCTTCTCCTTGGTAACCTTAAAGGTCAATCTGAGGGAACATGTGTTGACACAACTCCCAGGAGACAGTTGGTATTTAAGGGTTACTTCAAACCTCCAGAGAGGGAGGCAGTTAGACCCAAAGTATGAAGGATATAATCTAGAAACAGATGAATTGTTAAGATATCGAGGAAGGATGTACATCCTGGAGAATGTGGATATTCGAAGCATCATACTGAAGAAAGCCCATAAAGCACTTTATTCCGCACCTCCGGGTGTGAAGAAGATGTACGTAGAGATGAAGAAACTCTTCTTTTGGGTAGGCATGAAGCACGATGTAGTTTATTTTGTCGCCAGATGCCTAGAGTGTCAACAGGTGAAGGCCGACCACCATCACCCGACAGGCCTCCTACAACCACATGATGTCCCTATGTCCAAGTGGGAAGTCATCTCTATGGAGTTTGTTGTAGGGTTGCTGCTCACATCTCATAGACACAATGTCATTATTTTTATAGTAGATAAGTTAACCAAGAGTTCTCATTTCATTCCAGTTAGAGACACTTACGATGTTACTGATGTGGCACGAGTGTTCATAAGCGAGGTTATCCGTTTGCATGGGATACCTAAGAAGATCATTTCAGATAGGGATACCAGATTCACTTCTAGGTTTTGGACAAGTTTACAGTCAGCATTGGGGACTCAATTGAACTTAAGAACATCTTATCATCCTGAAACAGATGGGAAAACTGAGAGAGTAAATCAAGTTATGGAAGACATGCTTAGGATGTATGTAATGGATAATCAAATCCAGTGGGAGAAGTACCTACCTTTAGTAGAGTTTGCCTACAATAACAGTTATCATAGTTCCATCAGAATGCCACCATACGAAGCTTTGTATGGAAGTCCATGCAGAACACCATTGAGTTGGGATAGACTAGAAGACCGAGTAACAGTTGGGTCAGAATTGATTCAAGAAATGGAGGAACAGGTGATTCAAATTAGGCAAAGACTAAATGAAGAACAGGATAGGCAGAAAAGCTATGCAGATGCACACAGGACCGACCGAAGTTATGAAGTGGGGGACCAGGTTTTCATTCATATCAGGCCTAATAAGAGTACCATATGGTTCAGGAAGGGGACAAAGTTGTCGCCTCGGTTTATAGGGCCATTTAGGGTCCAAGAGAAAATTGGACCCGTTGCCTATCGTCTCGTACTGCCACCCCACTTGCATAAAACTCATAATGTATTTTATGTATCTGTTTTACGTCATTATGTTGTTGATGAATCACATAAACTAAATTGGAAATAATTGCAAGTAACAGACGTGGGAACCCTCACGGTAGAACCGTTACGCATATTGGACCGTAGAGTCCGAAAACTAAAAAACCATCTGGTAGATCAAGTTAAGGTCCAGTGGCACAAGTATAGTCCAGGATCTACTACTTGGGAAGATGCCGAGACACTACAACGAGACTGTCCCTCACTATTTTGACCATCTTGAGAACATGTTTCTCGAGGGTGGGGTGTATGTAACACCACCTTTTGACTTAGACAGCCAGGATTACCTGAGGCCTATACACTTTATTTCCTAGTCACAGTGAAACTATTAAGTGATACACTTAAACTTTAAACTTATGAACTGTAATGAATGTTTAAGTGTTATTAATGATGATGCATGTAATGCGATCTATTATGTGAATGTAAATTTTACGAATGTTTAAATGTTATTGATGATGATGTATATGATGCGAGATATTGCGAGAAAGTGAAATTGTTGAATGTTTAAATACTATTATAATGATGTTGGATACGATGAAATCTATTTTGGGTAAATGATAATATTGTGAATGGGTGACGAGTTTGAATTATGGGATATTATGAAATCTAATTCTAATGGGAAAAACTTGATGTTAATGTATCGCTACAGGGATACCAAATTGAAATGATGATAGTATGCAATTATATGATGATAATGCATAGAAATGTATGAGTTTGTGTTGCAGACTAACCTGCAGGTTATGGGCTATGAAATAGCCAAGAGATAATGATGATGAAAGTGGATATCAGGACCACTAACCGAGAAACATTATAGTATGAATAATGTATGTGAAATTTATATTGATTTGGATGCATTGCTATGATATGTGGACTAGTGCATGATTTTGGTACTAACACTGCCCAAAACTGAATAAACGATGACAAAACCTCCAGCAACACGGTGCCCCTGTATGTTCCATTGTAGGGTGTTGACCCTGGTTCTGTTAGGAGGGGTGGAGGTGTTTCCCACCGTGTATCCTCCATTGTAGGGTGTTGACCCTAGTTATGTTAGGAGGGGTGGAGGAATTTCCCACCGTGTATCCTCCATTGTAGGGTGTTGACCCTAGTTCTGTTAGGAGGGGTGGAGGCATTTCCCACCGTGTATCCTCCATTGTAAGGTGTTGACCCTGGTTCTGTTAGGAGGGGTGGAGGTGTTTCCCACCATGTATCCTCCATTGTAGGGTGTGGACCCTAGATATGATTAGGAGGGTGGGAGGTGTTTCCCACCGTGTATCCTCCATTGTAGGACGTGGACCCTAGATATGATTAGGAGGGGTGGAGGTATTTCCCACCATGTATCCTCGGAAACCTGAAGTCATGGGAGAACGGTGCTAGTTCACGCTCCCCGAGACATGTGATGATGACTGTCAGTTGCCTGCTAAGGAAGCTTGGTCGAGATAGCGACACTTCTACTTAAGGGTTCTATTTGGAGTTAGGTCAATATAGTTGACGCTCCAAGATATTCTAGCAGAGGAAGGATAGGAATGGAGATGGAGGTATGTTAGGGAGGAAGGATGAGTAGTAATAGTGGAGACAATATGAAGATCTATCTTGTGGTGGAATTTGATGTCTTCCCTTCAAAAAAGAAAAAAGAAATGTGTATATATGAATATTCATTATTACGTAACTAAACCACAGTTATTTAAAATAAAATTATTAAACTGGATAATTGTAATTAAAGGATTTCTCACACAATTGATTGATTGTTGTCTTTTATAAAAGACTAGTCTTGCTGACTGGATTGAATGCATACATAAATTACTAAAGGATGACAGTTTTGATTATTAGTACATGAACGAGATTTGCATGTACTAGCTACACATGCATTTCTTGTACATATACACTACTATGTATGAGCTTTCTTGACTTACTTACTGATAATGTCAGTTACTTGCTATGAATGTGTGAACCATGCTCTTTTCCTTTGTACCATAGGATATCTTAACTTTGGGACGAAGTTTCCTGAAGGGTGGGTGTATGTAACGACCTTAGTTGGATAAATGTTTAAGAATTATAAAGTAAAACTAATTAGGGGATTAATTGTCTTAACAAGGTATTAAACAAAGCTTGATCTAATGATATTAATTAAGTTATTCATTAATTAAAGGTGATAATTGTGATTAATTAATTAATAATTTAACTACCAACTACAGTTAATAAATTACGTAATTGATTTAATAGATTACTGGTATATGATATAAAATGGTTACGTACCCAACAAGGGATAACCTATTAGTCCCGAGAAGATAAAACATTAAAGGAAGGATCAGGGAGAGGGACGAGGGCAGGTAGGGGAGTAAATGAGGAGTCGATGAAGGAGGGATAAGGAGGTAAGGAAGGTTTACGTGAGGGGCATTCGACAGGAGACAGAGGATGGATTCGGGAGAGGACTGTGAGATTTGCAGGGAGTAGTAGAGTTCTGGCTGTGGCACTTTTGATCAATTGAGGCACCGGGTTGCTGGAGGTTTTGGGCATGTGGGCGAGGATATCCATAGATATCCTGGAGCTACATAGTTTTCCTAGTTGGAAGGGAGGACAGTAGGTTTGGGCAATTATTCTTTGTTTGTGGCTGGGTTGGTCTGTGTATCAGGTAGCAGGAAGGCAATAGCAAGGCAGTAAGGCAACACAAATTAGCATAAAAAACAGGTAATTTGTTAAACTATGTGTTTATATCATTCTACCATGAAATCATTATACATTGATAAATCTAAGTTACTGAAGTTTCTATTATGAAGGTTGTTGTTATGTTATGAATTTATTATCTCAGTTCATGAAATAAATTGCTTATGAAAGTAAATGATGTTTAGAAATATTTGGTTGTTACAGGTTTCCACTGGTTGATTTGACGTTAAGGTTAGGGTCAATGACTTGCTCACACTTAGGGGTTTCAAAAATCCTGGAGTCGATGTCTTGCTGTTCACACACAGATTGATCGGGCATAGCCCTTTCACAAGGGTTTTCACATAAGAAAACTGACCTATCACTAGAGGGAAGGAGAGACTTTTCTAGCATAGGTTTATCAACCACCAGATTGTTCACAGGGTTTATTATGACAAAGCCACTGTGAGTCATGAAAACATCCCAATCATCATTAAGCAGTTTTAGATGGTGAACTATCAACAACTTAATTAACCCATGGTGAAATAAGATGTAATTCAATTCTTGCCTCTTATATCTCTTTGACATCTTATATAAACTTATTAATAAGTAAAAAGGCATGTTTAACTAGAAACTGATCAAATGCATGAACAGTCTTATGTGGTAAAGGAAGACGAGGCTGTAGCGACCTTCACAAGTAACAAATTGCCTTAACATTGCCAACAGACTGTGGAATCTATATTTCAACAGAGAGAACGACATACCTTTGTCACAACATTTAATTTTTCGAGAGGTGACGAATAGGCTCCATGGTGCCTTCTCCAACTTGGAATTTTTAAACCATTTTTTCTTGGTGAAAGGGAAGCCCGTTGCCTCACTCAGAAATTCCTCGATGATTTATAATTGAATATCACCGACTTTGGCTCTACATCCATCGAAAGTGAGGGCGAACTCTTGGGATGCTTGTAAGTTATAACCCTGGGATTTCTTGAGAAACTCAACCCAACCCTGACTCTTAAGGTCTTCACTCACATCATCGCACAACAACAAAGCTTGGGATCTATTTGGCTCGACACAGATGACAGGGGCCATAAGGGTTTTGTAACGTCCCCCAACTGTCCCCTTAACGTCCACTGGTCGGGCAAACGCTATTGTGAGGAACAACATCATTCTTATACTTAATTAATAACATGCATTTAAGTCATATTAAACACATTTAACTTAGAGTAAGCACAAGATTATTGCTAACATAAATAATCCCTGTCATTAACAATAATTCATATGCACAATAGAATACATGATACATATAAGCATCACAGGCATGCAAAACATAATATTAAGCATAAGTTGATACTCATATTTGAAACTATCATGCACCACCAACTGCGTGTAGACCTTCCATGAACCTCTCAGCCTTAGACCATGCTACTCATCACTCTCAGCAGTAGGTCACCCCCGAGCTGGGACTAAGCTCCACTGGGTAAGGAATCCTAGGCTAGGTAAGGTTTACAGGAAGAATACATGTAAAAGAAGGAGGATTCTCTCCCAGTAACCACTTATGCCCACTGCCCATAGACTCTCCTTCCCCACATTCCTGTCCCACCCCAGGAGTATACACCTTCTTTGTCACCTAGACAGTCCTTTGGTTGCTAACCTCCCTTGCCTTGGGCTTCAGCAACAGACTGGACCGAAAATCTCCGAGCTCTGTGGCAGCTACAAGGTTCCTTCCAGGAGCTCTCTCCTTCCTCCGCACACTCTCTCACCTGGAGAGAGTCACTCACAATCTTGGTAAAGCCTGCCTCTTCAACAACAATCGCCTCCCTCACTTGGAGAGAGGTTACACACAGTTCTTACAACTGGTTTCCTTAATCTCATTCCCATACAAAGCAGAAAAACAACAAGGATCAACAATGAACATATAACAACAGCAAACCAAACCTAGCCAAGAACTACATGGCCACCACAGTCAAATAGGACAACAAACACAGGTTTCCCAAAACAGGTGATAGACAGATGCTTCAGCATAACAAGTCTCAACAATTACGAGAGACTTTGGGTTTCCCCAACCAACAATAAAGGACAAACTGACGGCTCTGGTTTCAGAGATGCATAAGGTGTACAGAGATTCCACACAGAGACTCCCATGGTTCAGTTAAAGGATCCATCATAAAACAACCAACAGAGGTCGATCGAGAACGCCTGCCTGTTCAGACAGAAGATGGAGAATGGACTCCCTGACTCAGGTGATGGTTGGAGGAATGCCCGATGAACCCAGTCAGATGAAACCATCCATGGAAAATGGGAAGTCAACCCCCAACACGGCTCATTTCCTGGGTTAAATCACATGCGCCTAGGTCGACAAATGTCACCCATGAAGCTGCATGTGTTCCATCAGCATGCGTTCCTCGCCAGGAACTTAGGACAAAACATAGATTTCACATGGGTTTTGGAATAATATTAAAATATTATTTTTAAGGACTTAAGCCCTCAATTTTATCCCCTCTTCCTACCTCTGAGCCCCCTCTCCCTTACCCATTATGTGGAATCTTATTCCCCCATCACTCTTTCATCGTGGTTGGTCCACACACAAAGATGTTTATCTTTATTAATAATGTGCATAGTTACACGTACAAAATCAGGCTCTTCACCTTCAACACTTAGGGTCCCTGGCCTAATAACTCATAATCCTATCATCTTATATAAACTTAGCTCACTAGCCTATAAATCATAATTACAATTCATAATGGAATCGGGGCAAGTCCTTGGGGTACTACAGGTTTAGACAGGCAGTCACGAAGGCGACTAGAACTCACTGTGAGGATAAGGGTTTCAACAATAGAGGAAACTAGAGAAAATAACAAAGGAATAAAACCCACCATTACCTTAGCGTGACCAAAATGAGAGAATAAGGGGTTTCAAGTCACAAAAATTTGGTCGTTTCGGGTAATGAATGCCATGAGTACAGAGCGAAACCCAAGACTTTAGTTTGGAATGATGGATCTGTCGCTTCAAATTGCCACTTTTGATAGAGTACAGTGTACGACCGAGTTTGAATCTCATCATATGTAATGGACACCTTGATTTTCCAAGGTTAGGAGAGGATGCGATCCAAAAATCAAAATACCAATCAAAGGATTTTAAAATAGAAAATGATCTATCAAGAAATGAAGAAGCTTGTAGTCTTAATGCCAATCTATTCTTGATGTGTTTACAAAGTACTCAACATATATCTCATAATCCAGGGGTAACTCAAAAAATAATGTTTCATCAATATGTGATAATCTCCAAAACAAAACAACATTCATTCAAAGAGTTGAAAGCATAATGACCCTTCCAAAAACAAAGCCTTAGATACAATTGCAATACGATTACAAATTTTAATGCTTCATTCATGCTTTCAGTCATGAATGAAGTATGAAAACACAAAATAAAATACATAGAAACAATCAAAACATATCTTTACAACCGAGTAGTCACCTTCAAATAGAAATACTTACATGACAAAGCATAGGCAACTACAAAAATTGTTATTTTTCACTTTAAAAGGTAAAAATCCTGTAGGGCTGCCAACACTACACCAGAAATTTAATGTTCGATTAGTTTACATCCCCACAATGAATTATTTACGTCAATTGTGTTGTAATATGAGATCAACGGTATGATTTTAATCCAAGTGTTTTCCCTGTATAAACTGCTGCAAGGATCAACGATTCTTGTTGATTTGAGATCAATAATTCATTTCTACTCTGGGTATTCGAGACTTTGGGAGTTTAGGAGTGTTATGCATGTAAATATCCTGAAGAGTTAAGTCACCAAAGTAAAATATCTACCTCCATGTGTCCTCACCGATGGATGATCCAGATTTTACTTCGGGACTTTGGGAGTTTAGGCTTCGAGAGTTTAGGAGTGTTATGCTTGTAAATCTCTCGAAGGATTAAGTCATCGAAGTGAAAGATCTACCTACACGTGTTCTCACCAATGGATGGTCTAGGTTTTACTTCGGGACTTCGAGAGTTTAGGAGTGTTATTCTTATGAATATCCTGTAGGGTTAAGTCACTGAAGCAAACGATCTACCTCCACGTGTCCTCACCGATGGACGGTCCATATTTTACTTTGGGACTTCGGGAGTTTAGGAGTGTTATGCTTGTAAATCTCCCAAAGGGTTAAGTAAATGAAGTGAAAGATATACCTCCACATATCCTCATCGATGGACAATCCATATTTTACTTTGGGACTTCGAGAGTTTGGGCTTCAGGATTTGAGGAGTGTTGTACTTGTAAATCTCCCAAGTTGTTCATCACTGAAGTGAAAGATCTGCCTCCACATGTCCTCATTAATGGACGGTTCAGATTTACTTTGGAAGTTTGGGCTTCAACCTTTCTAATGCTTATTTTTTATAATCCTCCGAAGTGTCAAGTCTCTGAATTGAAGGATCTACCTCCATGTGTCCTCATTGATGGACAACCTAGATTCCACTTCGGAACTTTGGGTGTTTGGGCCTTGGGAGTTTATGAGTGTTGTTCTTGTAAATATCTCAAAGTGTTAAGTCTCTGAAGTGAAGGATCTTTCTCCAGGTGTCCTCATTGATGGACGACCTAGATTCCACTTCGAAACTTCGGGTGTTCGGACTTCGGGAGTTTATGAGCATTGTTCTTGTAAATCTCCTGAAGTGCTAAGTCACTGAAGTGAAATATTTGCATCCATGTTCCCTCGCCAATGGATGATCCAAATTTCACTTCGAGACTTCGGGTGTTCGAGCTTCTGGAGTTTATCAGTCTTGTGCTTGTAAATCTCCCGATATGGTGAGTCTCTAAGGTGAAGGATCTACCTCCACATTTCCTCGTTGAGGGATGGTCCAAATTTCACTTCAGAACTTCAGGTGTTCGAGGTTAGAGAGTTTACAAGTGTTGAGTTGGGAATCTTCCGGGATAGTACAAACCCAGTTGACATGGTAGGTTCTTGGGAATTTTCTCTAGTCATTAATATTTTTGCAACTTCAACACTCTGAACACACGAAAAACCGTCAATCTGGGTGCCTTTTGGATCTTCACCATTGTTTTCGTTAATCGGTTTGTTCCTACCATCCGATTCTGAAATGGACTATTCTGGTTGTTACGTTTACACTTTTTTTTTTCTCTATACATACAATCCACTCGATCGACCTAGAGAAAGTTCATTTAAAGGAAGACAAGATGACCGATAAAATTGAACCTATGTTTGTGATCTATAATCCATTAAAAGACATTATAAAGAAATATAATAGTCATAGATAAGTGGAATGTAAATCTCCTTTGGTTCGGTAAGGGGAATAATGGCAAAGAAGTAAATTGTGATGCATACATTAAAGGAATAAGATATTTAAATAATGGATTATCTCTATGTCACAACCAATGTTGGAGAGCCGAGGAGTTTTAATGTCCCCTAAAACAATTTTTTTTTTTGGGGAAATTTGGGGTACATTACAACCTCATTAGTTAGGCATTTTGAATGGTGATTAGACACCACCAACCTAGTTTGGAGGGAGGCGTGTTAATCCCCTATTGTATAAACAATTTTATTGTTTCCCAGTAGAGGTTGTTGTTCAGGAGGTTGATGAGAGCCTAGAATCAGTTGCAATCCAGACTCATATATTGTAATTGACATTTTGTCATTAATAGAAAAGAACAGATTCCACTATTTGCCATTTTTCATGTGATGGATGTTTATTTTTGAATGTCATTCATGTGTGTTTATGTTGTATATGTGTATGTTAGAGTTCAGCTGTAGGGACAGATATAGAACCCTCTATCTGTGAGTTTTCCGAATTAGTTTTGGTTCTTTAGGCTAAGTGCAAGGAGTGCACCACATAGAGTTTAAACTCTATGAGCCAACACAAGGAGTGTGTGTCTGAACTCTTTCGAGTCAGAGGAGAATGTGTGAGGAGGGCACACCAAAATAATTCACAGACTCAAGGGAGAACTTCAATGTTGTTGAATACCTTGGAAAAAATCCTGCTCAGGAAGAAGCATGGCATAGGGTTATTGAAACTCTGTAAGACTTTGGGAAGAGGGAATTGAGTAGGTGCGAGAACGCCAAGGCCAAAACACTCTGGAGTGTTGGAGACACTCAGGAAAACCCAGAGTTGTTGAACACTCTAAGGAAAAACAAGATATGAAAGTGTGCATTAAGCGGGATAAAAGAGTTTCCTTAGTAAACCTGAAAGAATTCAGGAAGGCTGGAGTAAGACTTATGCAAGGAGTGCATTAGGCCAACACTTGGCTAAGTGCTTTGAGAAGTCATATGAAGGCTTAATCGAGTGCAAGGAGTGTGCCAAAGACAAGGTGAGTTCATCTAAAAATCTCAGGAGAAAGGGCATCCAGTTGCTATAAGGGCACCCAAAGCTCCGTAAAAGGACGCAAAAGAGTCGAGAACCTCCAAGTTTTGAGCAGAGAAAAAGCTCAGAAGAACTAGTGTTGTCATGCGTATAATTCCTACAAGGAGCGTCGAGAGGCCGAGAACAATCTAATTCTAGGGTAGAAAAGTGCTAAGTGTGCAGAAGCAGGAAGGAATTGTCGAATTCTCGAAGGAAAGCATAGTCACCCATCATCAGGAGGATACAGGTGGTAGAAGATCAAGAGATCCAAGAAATAGATTTCTTGAATATTTTCCGAGAGCAAATCGAAATCTTTGAAAAGTCATGAAGAGCAGAGTGAATCGAGGTCATTGGATCTATAAGGGACACGTGGAGGATATCCACACATTTTAGAGAATTGGTGCTCCAGAATAAATCATAGGAGGACAAGTGAGAGACTCCGAAAGGTCGGAGTCTAAATAGATCATATTCTTTTATCTGAGGAAGCGACAAGGACCATTGATCCTCACGTCAATTGTATTCACTGATTCGGGGTTCAGGGAATGAGGAGCTGGCTATTTTGGGAAGGCCAAAACCTGAAGCACCTTTCATGGTTTAGCACAGGACATTGCCCGAGGTCATATGATAAAAGGGGCCTAACACAGAAAGTAGTGCCTCCATCAATTTTCTTCAAAGGGCCAAGAAGACGGTCACGGGGGTTGATAGGACCCGCACTTTGGAGAAAGAGGGACCTGTGATAAATTACATAGGATTCCAATAGGGAACCAAAGAGTCAATTAGACTCAGGAGACTAAACAATCCTAGACCAAGAGGTCGATCAACCCCTCAGAGGAGAAATCAGGAGAGAGGGGGGGGGGG
>CBVK0102116159.1:0-12578 GCA_900067695.1 Picea abies
GGGGGGGGGGGGGGTCTACACCACTTCTCAACTATGTACTTTTTTTGTTGATGTTATATGGTTGATTCTATGTGATGGATGTTTTATATTTTCATATATATATACATCTATGTATATGTTCCCGTTAGCCATGATAGACTTATTTCTTTACTTGTTGTTCAATTTCTGTACAAAATCAAAATACTTCAGAAGGAAACAATTATCATTAGACTATATTGAAATTCCTACTATCATGTTGTGGATAGGTAGAAAATAACAAAAGTCCTAGAATACATTATTTTTATCTATTAACATACGAAAAAATTAGATATATTGGATCTCATAGTTTTTGACAAAATCATATTTATTATAGTCAATAGGTCATTGACCACAAATTGGGATTTCTATAGAACCAAGGACTCCATAACTAGTTTAAACATAAATTTAAGTGAGTCTACATCAAACTGTCTGTAACCAAAGTGAGAGCACGCATGGATTGGTGGAAAGATAACATGGAACCCAAATACCTCATGATGGCAGGACACTTCTTTCACCAAGTTTCACTGTTAACTCCAACCTGCAAGAGAGAATTACAAATATGTTAGTACCAGTTATATATTTATTTTCTTTAAAGGAACTAGATAATTAAAATATAAGTTGGCATCATAACTTATCTTGCATCCAGTTTGAATATCGAACTGTCTTCGTTTTCCCTTGTGAATTAGTCAATCCATGACTCAAGAGGAGGAGTGGGTTCATAAACATATGATGGGTTCCCTCGCAAGAAAAGGGACCCATCATCAAAATACATCCATTCATAAATTATTCACTTGTGAAATTAAAGAAATAAATTAGACATTTAATAAAGTTTTTTTGCTTCGTCATTCATGTACATGTATTTAGAATATGAAATACAGAGAACAACTATAAACATGAAGTAAAAAATGTAATCAAGGAGAAGAAACTTGTAAACAAATAAATTAACATAGAGGTAGATATAACAAGCTAAAAACGATACAAGTTTATCATCAAAATAGTGTTTTTACAGAACAATCATAAAAATAATTACCTAGAAGTAATTACCAAAACCTTGTATAGAGGACCAAAAGAAGGGAAGGAATTTAGTGTGACGAAGTTAACAATTAAAAAAAAGATACCATTTGTTCCTATAACACACCATGAAATTTGGACAAGGATAATGATCGCAATAAATAAATTATTAAATTAAGAAGTATTTACAGAGATGCACATGATGCAATATGGGTATATATGGATAAAGATCACAGTAAGGAAGTTATTGAATCACGAATTATTTACAGAGACACACAGGATGCGATCTAAGTACATATAATTACTTTAAGAACCTAATGAGTTTGTTAAGGTTTATTAATGCAAAAACATAATTTCCAAATCCCTTGTAAAACTTTGTATCGTGCATACAAGCAAAGATATTGTGAATGAGGGAGAATATATGGCATAGTAAGTAATAAACGAGAAGACCATTTTTTTTTATTACAAAGTTTTCAAATTCATTTTTCTTCCAAGAAAACGTTACAGAGGTAATCCCTACTTTATGGAGATAGAACTTCAATTTTAGCATACAAGCTAGCAAGAGAAGGTCGTTGTCGAGGTGATCATAATGATTTAACAATGACGGAGCATGATTCTTCTCAGACATAGAAATATAATAACCAGTGAATACATAGGGAGAATAATCGATTGCTTCTTAAAACGAAATAAGGTTTTTAACCCTACTATATAAATAGACAGAGTTCGAATAAGAATTTAACCATACAAATATTAAGCAGTCAAGTGTGTAATGAATTTAATAAGTGCAACCGACTTTGCAGGTTACAGATAAGTCTTGGAATAGCAAGAAAAACACCATAACGTTTTTGGAAAATGAATTTCAGCAAGGACCTGTAGATACTAAGTCTTGAGGCTGATGATTATGTTGCACAAAAAATTATAGACAAATGGTTGTAGGGTTTAACAACCTCTGTTCAAACCTAAAACCAAAACGATTAAAAAAAAAGAAACAAACAAAGGGATTAATTTATGGAAACATTTTACAGTGAATTTTGACCAAGGGTTTGACCGGGGAGAAAACGAGAAGGGTACAGTCTTGAGGAATTATAGCCATCAAATAAGAAACACAATAACCCTATCTCTTGAATCAAACCCGATGGATAAAACTTAAATAATTAAACATAGGATACAAGTCAAGCCTTTATCACAGTGGACCCTGGAATGAAACGTATACAGAGGTGTAAACAATATGTGGGTCCAATCTTCAAACCAAAAGAAAAGAACAAGGAATGTAAGATATAACCCCTAGAGAATTCATTTTCACTAGGTGACACATTACATGAGAGAATGCATTTCACATAGAATGCATGGTACCAGAGAACCCCTTACAAAATTTACAGAGTATGCGGTTTATGTTAGATTACTAAGAAGGGGAGTGAATCAGTAATAGAGCAATTCAATCCTTTTTAACCATATAATCCAATCGTTATATCAATGTAGCATTGTCATCCAATAACTGCAGAGTAAATAAGAAATGAACAAATGAACAATTATACACATACACAGTACACCAGTGTTTTACGTGGAAACCCAAAGCGTGAGAAAACCACATAATGCTTTTTCTTATATGTCTTGAAGAATTACATTCATTGGAAGCAAAAACATCCTTTGTTTTCCGGCTACAACTAGAAGGAGGCTCCAACCCCCTAGATTCTCAGGCTACAACCTGAGGGAAGCTCCAAATCCCTAATTCTTTGGCTACAAACAGAAGGAGTCTACAACCCCCTATGTTCTCTGGCTACAACCGGAAGGTGGCTACAACCACCTGTCATTGCCCCATCCAACCGCCCTGTCATATAAGTAGAATGATGGAACCACTGTCACACTATCATTGTGAGATATACTACTGTAAACCTGTACCAATCAAACTGTACCAAACAACCTGTACCAATAACCTGAACCATGCATCAACCTGTACCTTAACTTGTAATCAACCTGTACCATAAACAAGTGCATTAATGATGCACCAACCTCTACCAACCAACTTGTAATCAACCTGTAACATAAACAGGTGAATCAACCATGCAACAACCTGTAGCTCAACCTATACCATGAACAACTGCATTAACCATGCACCAAACCTATACAAATAATATGTCACAACATCCTGTCCAAACAACCTATCACAACAACCTGTCTCAACAATCTTATCAACCAAATTATATCTAGTCACCAAGATAAATCACCAAGAAAACTCTCAAAGATGTGCATCAACCAAGCATAACACAACAACTCATAATCATCACCAGGATCAATATGTGCTTCTAATAATATACCAATACAAGTATGCTACATCATCCATAAACCATGTGTCAACAATACTACTAACAAGTACCTCCAACCATGTACCAAGTATGTACCAATCATGTTTCCACTACTCATCAACTATGACTCATCAATATGTACCAACATCAACTATATACCTCATGTATGTTCCAATTCATCAACTACGTGTCTCAACCATGTACCCAACATGTACCCAACATGTACCTCAACTAAAATCCCTAATCAATTCAATCATCCAAATATAATTTGTAACTTTGTAATAGACTTGGTGTATATGATCACATACCTGCAAACCTTCCTTAAATTTAACAACAAGATACTAACATTTTCATCAAACTTTTCTTTAGTCTAATATGACTAGTTTTGTCACTAGTCTAATATGACTAGTTTAAATAATCGTTCTTGACTTTCTCAATTTACTTTATAATTTAAATAATAATTTATTCTTCGCAATCTCTTTGACGTTTTTGACCTTTTGGGACTTCAAGCCAACATATAAGGGTCCTCCAACTTCGTAAGGCCATAACTCTCAAACCGTGAGGAGTTATGTGACATTCAACATACCACCATAAATGGAATGACATGTACTATCCATATAGAATATTTGTACCTGAAAATATATCAAAACGCATACCATTATCCATCAAACAAACATGCATCAATTACCTAAACCTGGGTTCTCGAACTTCTCATGGCCATAACTCTCTAACTGTGAGGAGTTATGTGATGTTCCACATACCACCATAAATGGAATGACATGTACTATACATATAGAATAGTATTACCTTAAAATATATTAAAACTCATACCATTATACATGAAACAACCTTGGGTTCATTACCCAAACCTTTGTGCTACCAGAATTCACTACCGGACTTTCTCCAAGGGTTGACATCAATCAATAAGGGTTGAAATCAATATACAATATCACTCTCCAATGGTTGACATCAATGACAACCAATAATCCATACCAACTATCCATCAACCTAAGCCAACTTTATGAGAATTTAGTTACTTGTGCTTGTGGAGAACCTTGCCAGTGCATTATTGCCTCCATTCCTCACCAGGGTTGAACCCCACCAGAATTGCAGGTTGCGAGGAGTAACACAGTGAAGAAAATAAAATAAAATAAGACCAAAGGGTCAACTAAGAGGGGTGTAATGGCACCTTCAGCCTCTCATTCATGGGAAAGAGCGATTGTTACACTCTCCACACTTTTTCCATGTGATTTGGACTGAAGTGGAGAGCCCACATTGGGCAGTTTCCTATAGTGTCAAGATATAGGGTACTGGGTAGGTCCTATCAACATTAATGGACCTGTCATAACTTAAATTACTACAAGCTATAATGGCCTAGGTTCATGTATGACTTGACATCCACTTCAATACGATTCTTGAACCTCTTTAATGTTGTGTTGTATGTATAAAATCCTAGTTCGGGTGGACAAAGGTTTAATATTTGCGTAGGGTTTTAAACTTGTATTAATGGGATCATTATATGCATGGTGTTAAAATATAGTATAGTGTTGGATTACATGGTATGTTTGTAATCCCTAGCGTGCATATTATGGACGTTGTCATTCATGTCTCCTAGCTTAACAAGTTTTGTCTACTAGGGTTTTAACTAGTGGCTAACGGTTTCATCGTATACATGGATTTATAATATGGTTGTTATACTATTGTAGTATGGTAAGCGTTAGGGGTATGATATAACACTGGCACATATATTAGGGACGTTGAAAGTTATGTCTCCCAGCTAAACAATGCAAATAAATGTATGACTCTAGTACAATTAACATGGTTTCATAGTGCATAGTAAATTAGGATATGAGTTAATCTAATAAGAACACCTAGGTTTATTTTAGTGGATTATAACAATAATATATATGTTACTTTTAAATATCCTTCAAATTTGTTTTGGATGGATAATTTAGTGGATTAAAAACTCTTATTCGCGAAAAAGTGGAATAAGATTTATAAGAAATTATCTTTATGTGTCATGAACCCGTTTTGGTTTGATAATAGATGCTAGTTTTCATGTTTTGGAATTTTTTTATTTTAGTGAAATTTGGGGTTCATTACATATGGTATCAAAGTTGTTGGTTACCACACTTAGGCCTAAGGTAAACACCATAAATTTATTTTTGTTGAAGGAAAAATCTAACAAATAATATTTATTGTTACAAATAGTAAAACATAATTGTTCTCTGAAAATGTCAATGCATAATGGAGAAGGAGACAGACCTGGTAGAAACCACAATCAAGAGATCCCTATAGATCCAAAACATCACAGTGAGGGAAGTTAAGCCAGCCAAGTATTGGAAATGATGAGGAATCTTATTGTGGAATTGTAGGTGTTTAAAGATGATAATGAAAAGTTAAAGAAATCTCAAGAAGATCAGTTGGAATTATGCAGTGTAGAAACAAAGAAGAGTCCAAGAGATAATGAGATGGAAGAAGAGGTAAGCAAAAAGTCCTCAAATAATTCTAGTGACAAAACAGAAGGAGAAGGAAACTCTTTTGAGGACACACACATGACAGAAAATAAGCCATCTACAAGGAGTAAAAGAAAACAATTGGACCACCTCGAAGCTGAATTCAAAAAAACGAACCCTCCACCTTTGATGGAGAATAAAAGACTAGTGAGGAGGTTGAAGCATGGTTTTTAGAGATAAATAAATACATTGAAATTTATGATTATTCCAGTAATATGAAAGTTATAATGACCATTTATAATTTAAAGGGAAAGGCTAGTATTTGGTAGAAAGATCTGAAACTTGTGAAAGGATTGAAAGAAAAATGAATAAAATGGTCAAAATTCAAAAAATATTTCAAGAAGTAGTACTTATCAGAATGTTATTACGAAAGAAAAACTAAGGAATTTTACGAACTATTACTAGGACAAATGGCTATGGATGATCTGATAAATAAATTCCTAGATCTATTGAGGTTTGTACCTTACATCATAGAAGATAAATTAAATATACAAAGCTTATTAAGTTGTCTACCACGGTATTATAAGGACATAATTGAATTTTATAATCCAAAGTCTTTAAATGAAGTGTTTAGGAAGGCTCGAATGTGATATGAACAATATAAACAAAGATATGAAATTCCCAAGGCATGTAAATATAAGAAACATTATAAAATGAATCAGCGTAATAAATGTTTCTAGCCAGGCCCTTTCTATAACATGACAAAAGGATTTCAAAGGAGACACTATCACTCTAACACACATAAAACTCAAGGTGGAAATAAACCAGTTAATTTAAGATTCAAGAAGGTAGGGGATAGCCTGAGAGAACGATTTAAATGTTGGGAGTGTAGAGAAACCCACCTACAGAGGAATTGTCCATGCTTAAACCCATCAAGAAACACTGTAGTCCATAATAATCAAGAAGCTTCAACAATGGGAGATATTGGAAAAAGCATGCATAGCATCAATACAGTTGTGGATGGAAGGCAGATAGATCATAAATCCACAATTGTGAAAGTTTAAGGTAAAATTCATAATGACGATGTTTCCATACTAACTGACCCAGGAGATAGTTTGAGTTACATTACTCCATCTTTAGTAGAATCGAACAAGTTAAAAAGGGTAAAACATGCTTAATCTCGGTTAGTACAGATAGAAACAGGGACAAAAAGAAATGTAACAAAATTTATTTCTGATTGTGACCTCAGTATAAATGACCAGAGTACAAAGTTAAATTTGAACGTATTACCTTTAGGGTGTTATGATATAGTTTCAGAATAAACTGGTTAGAAAAACATAAAGTGATATTAAATTGTAATGAAAAATCCTTTGTGTACAAGGAAGAAAATAATACATCCAGAACAGTTGAAGGAATGAGAAAACCATTTTATGTTAGTAAAATATCAGCAATGCAATTTAAGAAATGTATTAATAAAGGTTGCAAAGTATATGGTCTTCAAGTAGCTAATCTCTTAGAGAAAAAAAGCAAGCCAAGTTTGGAAGACTTTGAAGTTCTACATGGGTTCAGATATGTATTTTTGGAAGAAATACCATAACTAGCTCGAAGGAGAGAGATAGATTTATCTATCTATATACTACATGGATATGCCCCAGTATCCAAAGCACCTTATAGAATGAGTGTACCCAAACTAACAAAACAAAAAATTCAGTTACAAGAACTATTAGATAAAGACTATATCAGAGGTCAAGTGTTTCAACTTGGGGAGTGTCAGTTTTGTTTGTTAAAAAGAACAATGGAACACTGAGACTATGTATTGATTATCGTCAACTGAATAAAATGACGATTAAAAATAAGTACCCTTTACCTATAATTAATGATCTCTTTGACTAGGTTGGAGGAGAAAAAATATTCTCTAAGCTAGATTTGAGGTATGGTTATCACCAAGTCAGGATAAAGGACAAAGACGTAAACAAAACAACATTTAGTACATGTTATGGACACTATGAATTTGTAGTGATTCCGTTTGGACTTACTAATGCACAAACAAATTTTATGTGCTTGATGAATAGTATATTCAGCTAGTATCTGTATAAATTTGTGTTGATTTTTATCAATGATATTTTAGTTTATTCAAAAAATGAAGAAGAACATGAAGAGAATATGAAAATAGTATTACATAATTTAAGAGAATATAAGTTGTATGCTAAGTTTGATAACATTTATTTCTATCAAATAAAGATACAATATTTAGGGCATGTAAAATAAGGCGATGGTATTGTAGTAGACCCAGAAAAGATTAAAGCCATTATGGAACAACCTATTCATAAAGATGTAGTAGGCATAAGGTCATTTATGGGGATTACCATTTATTACCCGAGGTTTATCAAAGGATTTTCCAGAATTTTCTATCTGATTACATCACTACATAAAACAGGAATATAATTTAATTGGTCGCAAATATGCCAAGACAATTTTGATAAACTAAAAGGACAGTTATTTACAACACCTATCTTAAAAGTAGTAGATCCAGATAAAGACTTTACAATTTGTGTGGATGCAAGTAAAGAGGTAATAGGAGGTGTGCTAACACAATACGGAAACGTCATGTAATATTATCAAATTTTAGAATATTAAATTCTAACTGAACTTTGAAATAAATTTCCAGTTTTGGAAAATTCATATTTGGAAATTATTTGCCATTTATGGAAAATTTGAATTTGGAATTTTGATTGTTGTAATTAATTATTTGATGACTGTTGGGAAAATATTTGACTTTTGCAACTGTCCTATTTTATTTGACACATGTGTAAGAAACTTTTAACAAATTAAAGATGGAAGAAAAATGGAACAACGAGGTTAAAAATAACTGATCATGAATCCATGAGTGGGCAACATGTTTGAGTTACCTCAAGGCTGATTTTTACAAGTGTTAGATGTGGAATCTGACCACTAGCAGCCCCTAAAAATCAGGGATTTTGTAAAGATGTGAATTTCCGCAAGGAGGGAAGGAAATACCTAGGTATAAGGATGCATATAAAAACAACATATGGAGGAGGCAGGACGTTGCTTAGTATGTTGGAAAAAGAAAGTATTTCTTGTTATGAGCATTGTTAGTGTGAGGCAAAGGATTTTCTAATATGTGGATGGTGACGATAGGTAAGGAGGATCATTCATTTTTCCCTTATAGACTCATGGTGAGGCTAGGGGTTGAGAAGGATAAGTGAACTTGTAACATCCCACTCTGGCGCACTTAGAAAACTTATTCTTTGAGGACACTTGCTCGCAAGTGATCTGGATTTTTATGATGATAAAACATTTATCCTTGATGATGATGCGTTATGATAGATGACATGATGTTTTACTTATTTGACATAAAACAGGTGCTATTGACTCAGTTTTATTGAGTGTGCAGGGTTTTTGACCTGGAGGATGCAGAGGCATCGACGAAACCCTTGGACTCCGGATTGAGTCAGGGAGTGTGCTATTTGAGTTGATTTATTTACTATGATATTTATTGTTTTGATGATATGTTGTTGACATGATTTGACATGATGGTTGATGATGCAAGCTGACGATAGCTTACCGAACAGAATCACATATGGAGTAAAGGGGCCACACACGATTTCCAGAGAGGTTGAGGGAAAGGTGTGGACAACAGCCCTGCCACAGCCTACTAGCACTCCTGGCGTGGATCGAACTGTAGGTTAACGATTACCTAGTTCAAGAGGATCCACGATGCCGTGAGGGTAGACTGCGACAGTCGCTCACGATGATTCTAAGGGGTGCGCAATAAGGCGGGGGCCTTATTCCTTAGAGCCCTTAGTCTCCCACAAGTTCACCTGGTGGAGTTTTGACTCCAGGGGTTATAGATGTCTACCAATCAGTCAAGTCAGCGAGTGGCACCCTTGGAGCACGTGGTGCATCCTGAAGGGCACGTCACGCAAAAGAAACATAAGTTGGCGAGTGGAACCCTTGGAGCACGTGGTGCATCCTGAAGGGCATGTCGCGCAACAGAAGCAAACGAGGCGAGTGGCACCCTTGGAGCACATAGTGCGTCCTGAAGGGCACGTCGCATTGATGATGATGATGAGACAACCTAGATGACCCTAAGACCTTAACGCCTTAAGAAATTCTCAAAACCACTCCCCTGATTAATTGTTGCCCATTTCAAATCTAAATCTAAATTTAAAACCTCTCTAAAATAAAATTTTGATTAGCCTTAAGAGAAGAACCTACAAAAATAAACCTAAGGACGCAAACCAAAACCCTCCTAAGTTTTAGTTAAAGTCTCTTAAATTAAGGGGGGGGGTAAAGTAATGAGGGTGATAAATTAATTGAAACCCTTGGTTTTTAAATTATAAAGAAGAATTAAAATTATTAAAGTGTGGGAGTATAAAAGTTAGGATTTTATAAATACAATGAAAAGATTAATAAGTGCATTTATCTTATTAGGTTTTAGAAAAAAAAAAGGGGGAAAGGAATAATTAATAGAAATAAGGGAACTTGTATTAAAGGAAACTTAATAATGGAAAGTTGGGGACATAGGGTAAAAAGCAAAAAGGAATCAACAATTAAGGAGTTACTAAAAATCAACAACTTCATTTTAGGAAAGTTATTAAAAGCATGAGAGGGGATCTAGGAACCCTAGGAGTAAAAGTAGGAGCGACTTTAGGGGGTGAGGGAAATGAGTCTTTTAATATTTTTAAAGAAAATAAATTTTGGATAAACGTGGGGGATGAGTGACACTTGGACGGCAGAGAATTTTTAGAGGATTGTCAATAAAACTTAAATTAATAATGATTTAGGAAAGTAGGTGGGTCTGAAATTTCTATAAAAGAAGGGGAAATTGGAGGAAGAGAGGATGAGCGGTTAGCGTAACATTACGCTGCTGGATTGTGGCTTGACTGTTTGCTTGTGAGGAGTTGGGAATTTCTCAGTTGTATTGGAGTGGTAGCTCCGCCTTGGAGGTGAGCTGAGAAGCTAGTCTTATCTCTGGATCTTGTGTGGCCCCTTTGCGGCTTAGGGGGCTAAGGGGGAAGTAGAGTACCCCTAGTGATTGGCTGGGAGGTGCTGGTGAGCTCTCTACAGTCGACGAGAAGGAGCAGTATGGGGCGGGAGCGGCTCGGAGTGCACAGACGACATTCGAGGATGACGTCAAGGCTACGGTATGATTTTTAAAATTCAGTAGAATAGAATGCAACTCGGATTTATGATGTAGATCTGCTTGGTATTGAAAAAGTAATATGGAGTTAAAAATTGTTTATAACATTGTGGTATCTTCTGTTTCCTTCGATGGTTGAAATGTTAAATTTTATCCCACTCCTACCGAAATTCCTGAGTTATCCTTGTTCATGGTCTCAATCTCTACAATTATGTCTATTGTATGAAGGGTTACACCTTCAGACCTACTCCTTATGTTATCACTTACCAGCGAGCCTGTCCTTGTCCGATACATCTCTTGCTAATGGTCTTTAACTCAACAACAGGTTGATTGTATCTCTGCGCTTTCCAATGATTTGGCACTCTATTCTGCTATTTATTGACCAACCCCAACACTCGTTGGATATCTTTCTCTGATAAATTCTATGGTCGTTTGTGTTCTCGGGGGCGAATTCATTGAGCTGAGGGCATTACATTTCATGGACATTTCGTTTTGAGTTACTATCATTTCATTTTTTTTTTAAACCAAATTTTTTTGTCATTCGTTTTTTTTTTTTAAAGTACTGTTCCTTCGTTGTAATTCCTGGAAATTCATTGGGGCATTTCGTCCTCTTATCTGTGTGGGGTTTCTGGATTTCGAATTGGTAGTTTGGAGCTCGATTGGGCATTCTGGATTCGATTGGCAACCATGGACTGTTGATTTCATTTTACATTTGTGTATGGGTGTTTTTTTGTTCATTTGTTGGGGAAAAATCCTCTCCGTGGGTGAATGGGGAGAAGGACCATTGAACTAACTCGTGTATCCTTTAAAACTCAGCGACTTACCCTTAAAATTTTCTTTGCGCGGTGGGGGAATGGTAATCCTGCATGTATCTGTTGCCCTATGTTTTTTTTTGTGTAATTAAACCTCTGCGTTTAATGGCGTTTACTATGTGCGTGTGGTCTGCGTTCAATGGTATGAGTAGATACCTTCTCTGCGTTTCTCCTTCAGAACGGGCATCATTACCTTGCATTTTTTGGTCTACGTTTCTCCTTCAGAACTGGCATCATTACCTTGTGTTTTTTTTGGTCTGCGTTTCTCCTTCAGAACTGACATCATTACCTTGCATTTTTTTTGGTCTGCGTTTCTCCTTCAGAACTGGCATCATTACCTTTGCATTTTTTTGGTTTTCATTTCTCCTTCAGAACGGGCAACAGTACCCTTAAGACTTGCTCATCTACCTTCGCGAATGGCCTTGCTGAAAACTGTATAAACTAATGTTGCAGGTTGGTTTTAAATTGACGTTATGGCATGATTTTCGGATTGACTTAGTTACTGTTATTCTGTGGATTCTTTCTAATATAAATGCAATAGTAAATGTAATCTTGATTGCGGTACTAATATGGTTTTTGGATAGTATGGCAGTATGCGGCTTCAGGTTATTTAAACAGCAATGGTAAGCAAATAGAAATGCAATATTAAATTGCAGTGTTAATCTGGTTTAGAGAAGTTTGCGGAAACTGACAAATATAAACTGCAATGTTAATTTCTTATTCAATTATAAACTACCATGTTGATCCGTTAATTTGACAATTATAAACTGCCATGCTAAGCTGCTAATTTGACAATTATAAACTGCAATGTAAT
>CBVK0102116160.1:0-10175 GCA_900067695.1 Picea abies
CCGAGATCTACACTCTTTCCCTACACGACGCTCTTCCGATCTCACCAATGTCATGAAGACAAAAATAAAGAAATGTCAAACCATAAAGGTTGAAACATATCTACAAACACTATAAATTAAAAATTTTTAAAAATAGCATTTTTTTCGTGAAGGAGATCAAAACAAATACCATAAGATTTAGTAATCTTCTAGTAATATAAGATCAATAATGAAAATTTTAGGGGTTAAATTTCGCTATGAGCTAATTTTCCATACTTTTCCAACAAAAAAATTCATCAATTTCCATTTTTTCCTAAATGATTCACCCAAATTATATAGGATAAAGGTATTTTGCTATAAAAATCACCAAAATATGTTCCCTTTTAGGAGATCACAGGTTCGAATTTGGAAGGGAGTAGGGTATGTTCACTTATAGACTTAAGCAATGGGTCCCTTGTCTCATAAGTAAGAGGATCTCATCGATTAATTTCGCGTCAAGCTAAATCATGACCTTAAAATTAAATTATTATTTTTATTAGTCTATTGAAAAATGAGAGACATTATAAGGTCAATGACATAATAGAGTATCATATCTCTCTTGTATTCATTCAATCTTTTTCAATATGTAATATTTTCAACAATTTTCAATTAGGTAAGGCCTTAATGTCGTAAGGGAGCACCATACTATTCTTGTTGTGGAAGAAGAATGTTTATGTCTCAAGCTTACATAATGCTTTAATGTTAACTGGGTCAAATTTTACTGTTTGATACCATCGGTTTCATTTAAGTGTAATCTATTTATGCGTTTATGACCTTTAATCTAATGCTACCACCAAATACCCCTTCCATAATGGTAATACTTTTTAGATAGACAAACATTATTTATTCCAAATTCTTAACTATATATTTATAAATTTATTTTATAATTATATATCTATTATATTTTTTTTCTTAAAAATATTTAATCCTTTATTAAAATGAGAAGTATTTTTATTCAAAGTCGTTATTATTATTATAACAAAATTTTTAAGCGATCATTAAACCATAACTCAATCAACAATGACAATATTATTATAATTAAATAAAAATATATTTAATGATAATATTATTATAATTATATAAAAATATTTAATTCGATAACATTGACAAAAACCATCACTCTAAGCACTTATATGTCTCCCTATAAACCATTTGAGACAGGATGCATTTTAAATTGGTTTGATCAAAATGAAAAGGTATTAAAAAAATGAAAATGCATTAAAAAATTCATTAAGTTTAGATACATCGAAACAAGAATGCAAGGAGAGGTTTATGGGGATACGTTGGCTTCTTGGAAAAGAAAAGGTTATAAAGCCATGCTCTGAAAGTTATATTTTTGGGAGTAAGTAAAGATGAAATTATATTATTAATAAAATTATTATTATTTTTTAAATATTGAAATTTAGTTATTAATTATATTTATATTTATTTAATTATTTAGATTTCGATTTGTTTATTAAATATATAATTTAATTAAGTAAATGAAAATATTTAATTCTAGATTGTCTAATTTTTTAATTAAAAGTTATATATATTTTACATATAGATATATGTTTTTTCTTAAGATATTAAAATATTGTTGAGTCTTTGAATTTGATTAATAATTTTGTATCATCCATTAAAATTTGATTGATTATTTTTCTACACAATTTTGAGCTAGCAAATCCATACTTCTTGTTATTTTTTCAAAAGAGTTATTATTTTCAAGGAAATGAATGGGAGTTACTAGCTAATTCATATTTCTTGTTACTATTTTTTAAAGAGTTATTATTCAAGGAAATGAATGGGAAGGTCATTGTATCATGAGTTATAATTGTCTTCGTGTGTTCAATTCAATTTATAGTTGAAGGGACATGAGTTTTTGTTGAACCATTATTTTTTCTCTAAATGTTACATGTAGCGATTTAATGGTCAATAATAGATGAAACCTTTCCACCAAATAAATTATAGTTTTCCATTTAGATAAGGCGTTGGCTAAACGATTTATCTTTTGTTTTTTTTGGCCGAAATACGACGATGTAAATCTGGACAAAATTGTTATTTTTTGTTGTTTGGATTCAGTGTGCTGAAAACCCTGGAGCACTCCAATTATACAAACTTAGCCACTCAAATCTAGATATCTAACCATTCCTCACCGGATTTCAAGCAAAATCAAACAAAAAAATTAACCCAAAAAGAGCCAAAAGATAGAACGTTTAGACTACTCTTTTAGATAATCGTGATGTTAAATCTTCGAGAAAAAATTACCACATACCTCTAAACATCGTTTCAATAAAAACATTTATTTTCAGAATCCAACGATTATATCTATAAATCAAAGTCTCATAACATTGATTTGCATTTTGCTTGATTTAAAGAAAAATTCCAAAGTGACAACTTCTTTTGCAATTACATGGATGACGATGAAGTTTGTGAAGAAGGAACCTCAAGATTCCAACATTTATATTTGAAGGTTTTTTAGATATTTAAAATTTCATGATTTGTCTTCATGCATTTGTATCAAGAGAGTGAAGAGCACTATACAACTTAGTTAAAAAAATGTATAATATTAATAAATTAAAATGATCATAACTATAATCCGAAAAACCATTATCTGAAAATTATTTTATTTTATTATAACCCAAAACCTTAAAAATACCAAACCCTAGTATTTAAAAAAATAAAACTTAATTCAAAAATTCTGAATATCAACATGGATTTTAGGTGAGCCGGAACAACCACTTGAATAGATATATGATACTTTTAAGAAAATTAAAGTATACGCACATTTTTCACATAAAATTGTATGTTGGGTTGTCCCAATACTTTAGAATAAAGAAATAATAGATTATTATTATGGTTAAAAGGAGGATTAAGTTACCTAAGTTGTTTGGTTGGACATCCAATGTGATGGGTGATTTGGTCATTATTAATGGTAGAGGGAGAATATATAAAACCCAAAAGCAAAAACATTCTTCTTCCTCATCTCTCTTCTTACATAACACATGATTATTCTTACATAACACATGATTATAAAATATGCTGCCTCCAACATCTAATGCTAAATGCCACGTTATCTTAAAAAATAATTTACAAAATAATATTATACGGATAAAACAAAACCCAATGCCAAAACCTAAATAAATAGTAAATACAATTACAAAAGAATTTAATTTGGAATGGATTGGAAGGGGGAAGATTTAAGTTTTGTTTTTTTTCGATTTCGATTTGACCACACAACCTGTAGAGGGGGCCAACCACCAGAACCACAAATTCATGTTGTCAGCCCTAATGCTCCAACAAGGGAAAAGGATTCCGACTTAGCGGAGAAATTGGAGAAGACTAAGTTTAGAGAGGGATGGAAAAAGGCAAAAAAAAAAAAGCGTGGATAATACACTCTGGCACTTCATTATCATATGGTGGGACCCATTGAGGGTTCCCTAAACTGGTGGCTCACACACCGCGCACATACGTTATTTCCGTACTCTATTAAGTCACATAATACTACTCCATTTCCTTCTCTGTAAATTTGGGGGGATGATATTTCTCTCATAATACTACTCCATTTCCTTCTCTGTAAATTTGGGGCTAGTCACAAATAACTTTAGTGAATTCATAGCTCCAAAGCTCATTCTTTTATTAGTAAAGGAAAATAACATTTCTCATTTAAATATTTATGGAGACTCTATGCTTATTACTCGATGCATAAATGGGACATCAACTCTTCTTAACTACACTCTACAACCTCTCTTCTAGGACATACAACATACCATCTCTTTGTTCTCTCACACAAATTTCACAGTATAAGAACTAGAATAAGGACTCTAATAAACTCTCAAAGGTTGGTTTGGAGCTAGACATAGGCACATGGAAGAACATTGAAAAGACCTTATGAGTGTAGAGTGTAGTTAAGAAGACAAGTCCACAAAAGACCTTAGAGTGTAGTTAAGAAGAGTTGATGTCCCATTTATGGAAGAGTTGAACATATTACTCGATGCATATTTTCACTACAATCAACTCGATGCTACAATCAACTCAATGCATAAATGGGACATCAATGTTCTTAACTACACTCTATGTGTTGAACATATTTTATGGTAGCAGTAGACAAGTCCACAAAAGACAATTTTCAGCAACTCTACTGCAGGGATTCCCTTGGCATCTATGGTTGTAATTTTGTTACCCTAATAAAATTAATTTTTTTTTTAATTATAATTATATTATATTTGTAAACATTTAAATAATAATTTTATTAATTAAAAGGGAATATTTTAGAGTCGGGAGGAAGGCTAAGAGATACTTATAGGATGTTCCAAAACAAATTTGGAGATGATACCATCTTAAAGGTACTGACGATGTGGACATCTTATCGACCAACCAGAACTTGCCTCTCAGTAAGATGATGTAAGCATCTGACGGGTAAGTGCATATGAAGCAGTTTTGATCATATGACACTTTGCATCATCGCACACAATATTATTAGTTAGTTGTAAGGGATTTCCATTTCAGTTTTGGATAAGTATGGGGATGGATATCAAATGTGATTAAAACATGTTTTTCAAAGTTTTGGGTCCATATCCCTGGTGGATCTAACACATGTGATGTTCATATATTTGCACAAACCTTGCCACAGGCTCGAATCATGAAGGGAATATATAAACTTTGAGGTCTAGGAATGACACATCGTGATGATATCATCGTGCAAAAAGGAAAGAAATTGCAAAATTTGGCATAGTGAACTTCACTATGAAGAGAAGAAAGAGGAGGCACTAGCATGGGATAAATTCTATGACGAGGATCCCAGTGACACAGAGATACCCTATTGGGCCATGAGGTTTATTCCTATTGGCCGCATAAACCATGGAAAACATTTGGGACTTCTCCCGTTGATGTACTTCCTTGAGTTTCATGTTTTTTCTTTCGAACATTTGGGAACCATGTGATATTAAAATCATAGAGGAATTAAGAACCAAATGAGATGAAAATGATTGGTTCCACTATTTCAAGCATTTTTAAATTTCCCAAGTCGTCGTCACCAACCCTATCGGAGTTACTCTGCATTGTAACATTCAAGCTCACAAAGTGTCACTCGTCTACAGTCAGTGTTTACATGCCCACTTTGAAATCCTATTTTTTTTTTCTAGAGGGTCTATCATCATAAACAAGATGGGTGGATTGATTTTTATTGATACTTATAACACCCTAGAAAAGAAGGATCCTAAGTATGAATGGATAACATACTATAACAGAGAGAACAAGAATCAATCTAGGTGCAATGGGATTATGTATGTATGGGTTAAATTTGTATGGGAGGATACAACAATTTTACACATTTAGTTTTTGGGCATGAGCAACAAGTAGAGGGTAATAAAGAAAGCTTGGAGTTGGAGCAACCATGGAGGGTGAATTCTAGAGCATACTAGATGATATCTGGAGTGTATTTGGAGCTAAAGAATGAACAGTCAGGGTGTTAGGCATGAAGAGTGAAATCATGTGTGAGATGCACTATATCAGGAAGTGTTTGTTGTTGTTGTTGATAGATTTTCCTAGCAGTGAGTTCCCTTGAGTTCCCATCAGAGAGATTCATGGTTATATGTGCTAAAGAGACCCTAATAAACGAATGGGATGCTTAATGGACTAAGATAAGTGAAAGGGTACATTCCTTGGGTTGGGCAGGTCAAGAGGAAGAGAGCTGGTGGAAAATCGGGATAGTTGTAGGAGAATATATGTGGGTTGTGGGTTTTTTTGAGTTGTGGGTGGACAATGAGAGACTTCCCTCTTTTGCAGATTTCTAGCTCCAACTCGGGGCTGACTTGTTGTTAATATTTGGAACAACAAGTCTATGGTTGGGAGGAATGTCCGTCCCAAGCAACTGGTTGCACAATTGTTTATAAAAGATAAGTGTTTTATCTTGCTTCTGTTTGTATTATGAGTTTATTTGTTGTGTATTAACTCTGAAATTGAGAATGACTTATTATGTTGTTGTAATAAGTTATTTCTGCATTCATGTGTGATTTTAGGATGTTGTAGATGCATCTAATTTATGGTAATAGATAACAATTAAATATGGTTGTAATTCATAGTTGAAAGCTACATGAAATTAATTAGTTAGCATAAATTTTAGTTTTTATGGTTTTTTTGCACCGTAATGTTCCTTAGTTGGGCTGGGAGACGTTATATTATGGTATCAAGTTTTTGGTTAAAACACTAGATCAATATGGGCCAAGAACCAGTGCGAATTTGAGTAAAATTCACTGTTATAGATTCGTTTGTTATGAAATTGGGAAAAAATGAAGAAAAATTAGAGAGAAAATCCCCAAATTCATGGGAAAATTTCAAGTTTAAATGTCTTAGGGCAATCAAAGACATGATTTGGAGCATGAATTTGTAGGTTTCAATGTTGAATTAAACCTATAAGGTAAAAAGTCCACATTCTAATGGTTGTTGTAGCATTGGGTAGAGTTCAACAGATCGATGACCGAGATCATGTTTGATTGCAAGATCAACAACTAAGATTCATTTTGATAAATTTAAAAACTTGTAAGGTTTTGAAGTTTGACAAGGTTAAGAAGATTAACGGTCGAAGTTCATTTTGGAGGTTGAGAAAATGGGATAGATCAATGGTATGGTTTCATTTCGATCGTTGGGAGCTTGGAGTAGAATCGACGATTGAGATCATGTTGAGTGGGAGGTCGACGAACCAGATTCACCTAGGTTTTGGTTGAATTTTCAAAGTGTTGAAGTTCTCCAACAGAATTCACCGATGGTCGATGGTCAGATTGACGAGTTTGGCAAAGATTTGATTCGACCAAATAAATCTTTGATAATTGATGGCCGATGGTCGGGGATCGACAAAATTTGACAAAAGTTTTCGTGTGTCCAAAATAAATCTTCGATCATTGATGGTAGAGGATCAAAAAAATTTGGTGAAAGTTTTCGTGTGTCCAAAGGAAATCTTCGATTGTCAATGACCAATGATCGGGCATCGAAATAATCAGTGTGACATTCAAATTATTCCAAGAGAAGTTTTCAATCACTAATGAAGGAAAGAGGAGGGTGACGTGTCATGCCACGTCAACATCGACATGTCATGCCACATCATTCAATTTGGTGCCTCAGGATGATGTTTCATGCCATGCTATCATTTATGTGCCATGCGATGTTAGCATAGTTTCCATGTCAGAGAAGATTTGGTTGATCGTCGATAGTCGATAGTCGGGGTTCAACATATTTTGAAAGTAAGTGGTTGTCAAGGATTCATCAATGGTCGATCATCGATGGTCGGGGTTCGACGAGATTTGTGGGAAATATTGGTTTTCCAAAGGAAACGACTGATGGCCAATGACTAATAATCGGGCATTAGGGAGATTTGGAAGCAAATTTGGTTCGCCAAAGAGAATCATCGATGGAGCTTGGATCAACGATCTAGATTGTTTTAAGTTGTTGATCGATGATGGAAATTTATTCACAAGGTTGGGAAAGGATTAACAGATCAATGGTCCAGATTTCAGCTGATTTGATATCAACGACTTAGATTTAAAATACTAAACAATAAAACAATCAGTTTTGTATTAAATTTTCTATTTTTTTTCGTATTTTTGAAGGTCATTAAGTTGCAGGGTGATTTTGAGGCCCTAAACGACGTTTTTAGCCAATCAAAATCAACAAGAACAGAGTTTACCAAGGTATTACACTTTGTCTCTACAACTTAAATAAATTAACTAAGACAAATCTATGCAATGATCTACTTCAGGTGCAATATAGAACTCGTATGAGAAAGTTACAGCCAAAACATTGAAGGTAAAATTTTGGCATCAAATTCCTTCTGAAGGGCATAACTCATTGCTCAAAATTCCGTTTGGGGCATAGGAGGAGTCTATAAAAATCTTGTGAACCATAGAAGGCATCCATGGATCCTTACATATAGTTTTTCCCTTTTGAAGTTAAGGATTTGGATGATGGGCTGAAGTATTTGGGTTTCAACCTGAAGCCAAACGATTATAGAAAGGCTGACTCGCTTTAGCTGTTGGGTAACTTATAAAAAAGATTACATCTTTGGAGTCACACATGGTTGTTTAGGGATGGAATACTTGTGCTAGTAAAATCTATTCTCGAAGCTTATCCCAGTTTATTGGATGCCCCTTTCTTGGATCCCAAAAGGAATTTTGGAAGAAGTGAGGCGTATTTGTTTCAAATTCCTTTGGAGTGGCAAGAAGGACTCATACTTATCTCCCTGGTTCAGTTGGGAACAATTAGCACTTCCAAACGCCATCGAAGGCTGGGGATTAAACTCATGTTCTCTAAAGCCCTAGCTTCCAAATGTGTACAGAGGCTTCTATCAACCACTAGCCTTTGGACCATAGTTGTATTTCATAAGTACATCACTTCGGATACTCTGGAAGAGTGGGTAAGGAGCCCAAACAAGAAAAATCCATGGATTTCAATTATATGGAAAGAAATGATAAATTCCTTTTCGGTCATTGGAGAGGGTTTAGCTTGGAACATAGGCAACGAATAAAAGGTTATATTGGGGGTAGACTTGTGGCCAGGAAGCAACATGGATCATATCCTACCACATCCCACAGTGGACCACCTTTGGATGCTTGGGTATATAACTCTTAATAATATTGTGAATCTGTTACAGAATACCCTCTGGGCACAAGGATGGCACACAACAATTGACCTAGGACTTGACGGAGAAGACATCAGATTAAGGGACAGATACATCTCTGATCTAAGCATCTCACAGATTAGGTTGAGGGATATAGAGGATGAAATGATATGGGATCATACTCCGTCAAGTGTCTACACTCCTAAAGTAGGACATATACAGTTGAGCATTGAACAACATCAAAGGGAGCTGATCTGGTGGTGGAAAAAAAATTGGAAGCATAAATGCCCAGTGAAAACAAGACTTTTCGTGTGGTGCGCCTTGGTGAATAAGGCCCTAACTTGGGATAACATACATAAAAGAAAGAAACAAGGCTCACGTTGGTGTTGCCTCTGCAAAAACAACGAAGAAACAATTCTGCATTTATTTTTGAATTTCTCATTCATAAAGAAAGTTTGGAGAAATTGTTCAGGTTTATTAGGTTTTCAATGCACATGGAACGAAACAACTCTTGAAAGGGCTTGGCAAGTTTGGCTAAACTAAAGAGATTATAAAGCTATAAAAGCAGTCCCATTACTAATCCTTTGGGGAGTGTGGTTGGCATGTAATTATCTCATTTTTCAAGAGAATACCACAGTGCCTGAAGTAACTGCATCACAAAGTTTAGCGATACTCTCATACTACCCGCAAGAAAAAGGTCTAGTTGTCATTCGGGTGGTACAAGAGGAAGAAATTGATAAATCAAAGCCTTGGGGCTTCTTTGACGGAGCATCTCAAAACTTTGTGTGCAGTGGAGGAGAGATTATTTATCCCTCTAACTCTCACTTTTTCAAGATGACCTTGGGGTTGGGCGAAGGAACAAACAATTATGTAGAACTCATGAGTCTAAAACTACTTCTCATCTTTTCCATTGAAAATGGATGCAGGGAAATTCATGTTTTTGGTGATTCCATGAAAGTGATAAATTGGTCAAGGGGAACCCAGAGATGCCTCAATCTAAGATTAGAAACTATACTTGAAGAAGTAAAAAATTGACTGAGAACTTTTGACTCTTTTGCTTGCCATCATGTCTACAGGGAAAGAAATGAAGAAGCGAACAAAAGGTCGAAGGAGGGCATCAATTTGGCTCTGGGCCAATGGAAAATTTCAGAATTAAAGGATGAAACACAAACAAACTACTTTCACAGGCCTTTCATCGAAGGCCTCCCAGCACAGGATTAAAGAACAAATTAGATTCTCTAGGATATAGTTTTATGTGGAAGCTCTCTTTCTCGATCTACTTACCTATTATTTTGAACAATGATAGAAGAAAATTTTTGTATGTATTATGTTTTTTGATACCATCATGTCATACTTAGTATATATAAAACTTTTATGAAAACAAATAGTATGTGGCTTAAAGATAACTATTATGTAAAGTCAACATAGTTAGCTTAATCTCTACACAAAATGCACCACAAATACATTTACAAAATGTAATTTTATTCACATATGTTGAAATAAAATTAGGTTTTTTTTGGAAAGAAATATATATATATATATATATATATATATATATATATATATA
>CBVK0102116161.1:0-30174 GCA_900067695.1 Picea abies
TATATATATATATATATATATATATATATATATATATATAAATCTAAAATAAATTAAATTTAAAAATATATATACCTCTATTTAATATTAAATAATAAATATTACCAAGATAAAATAATATTATTAACGCTAACAACATACAATATTAATATTAAATATATTATCGACAATAAAATATAAGTTGAGATATACATTCCTGAATTTAGAACATTTCAGATACAAAGTTACATATAGCAAGGGATATAGCATTTATATGTATGATATTTATTGATGACTCAAGCATGCTTGAACATGGCCATCATTGTGGGGGTCCTGACCGGAGATACGAATTGAATCATTTCAAGGCCAATGGTGCATATGGCAGTGTTTTCAGCATTTTAGGTTATATTATTCTTCAATAAATTTTTTTAGAGGAGTAGAGGTAGGTTGTGTTATAAGTATGAAGTTTAAATAGTGTGGATTTAATGGTTAATAATATGTTTTTTTAATTCTTAAGAGATTATATGTTTAATAATTTTTTTAGATGAGTAGAGGTAGGTCGTGTTATAGGTATGAAGTTTAAATAGTGTGAGTTTAATGATTAATAATATGTTTTTTTAATTTTTAAGAGATTATATGTTCAAATCTAGAGAGGTCTAGTATATACATAGTCATAGATTTTAATAGTTAATTTTTTTTTAATGTGTATTGAGGGGTCTCTTATCCCACACACAAGGGTTTTCATAGACCAATTTGCTTAGCCGTCACCTTAAAATTAAATAATGTTTGCGTTTTTGAATGTAGAAATAGATTCAACTTTAATTACAATTTTTTGCAATGGATTCAGCAACCCCTAGGGCACCTGAATTATACAGAAGTAACCACTAAGATATGCAAATCCAATAGAGTAGAACTTTTAACTTCTTATTTTTCTGATGTTTAAATTGCATTATTGAATATAGAGTTGAAAAACCTTTAGTACAATCTGATTACACAAAATTAATCATTCAAATACAACAATTTCTATTAAAATTTCTAGCAAACATCATCAAAATATATATATATATATATAAAATATTTAAACTAGGGCAAATTATATTATTATTTTATGATTACTTGTGAAAACTTCACAAATCTACGCGGGAATGGCGGGGCATAATGCCCGAGTTCCAGAGTTCCAGGCTTACTTTTCTGATTTGATCTCCAGTGAATTTAACGGCCTTTTCAATCTGCTGGACCAGCCTGGCCGTTCTCCTATTTTGTTGCTGGGGTTTCGGGATCCTTTTACAACGTAATGTTTCCCAAATCAACCATTCATGATGGCTTCTCTTTCATGGCGCTACATTGGATTTCAGAGGTAAGCTCTGCTGATTATTATCAGGTCAAATTAATCTGATTTCATTATTGTAGCTCAGACCTTACAACCAAATTACTGTATGAACTTTCTGATAATAATTTATTATTATTGCAGGTGCATGAAGCTATTGTGCAGAAGGGTTCGCCCTTATACAACAAAAGAGGAGCGTGGATCAACAGGGAGAAGCAAGAAGTGGCAGAAGCGCATTCAAAGTAATCTGAGGACCTCTTCGAGCTGGAATCTTTTAACAGTTATCCGAGCCATAGAACTTATAAATAATGAACTTATAAATATGTAGACATGACCAATTTTATCCTACTGTCAATCTCGGTAGTCGGCAGAGGTCCTATGAAGGAAAGGATAACACAGAGAAATACGATTCCATCTGGTTGTTTGCTGAGCGTATTGAATTTGGAAATACACAAGTAAATTCACTATAGTTACTGAAAATACAATAATGAACTTTAACCACAATATAGTTACTGAAAATACAATAATGAACTTTAACCACTTTCAATTTTGTAAATACTTATTTATATCTTTTAATAAATAACAAATTATTTTACAAATGTGTATATTTCTACAAAAGTTGTTTTTTTTTTTTAAAAAAAAAAAGAAAAAAGAAACTCACCCAAACACTCACAAAATGATGATTTCATTCATTGTTTATGACATGACATCATATCTATTACACATTTTTACAAAAGTTATTTTATTTTATGATTCATCTTGATAGTTTAAGTGGTAAGAAACTCACCCGAACACTCACACAATGATTTCCTTCATTGTTTATGACATGACATCATATCTATTATGAAGATGGGGTGGGTGGCAGGTATATTGGGTCAAACATAAAACATATAAAAATGGAGGTGGAGGTAGGAGTATGGAAGAAATATTGAGTAAAACATAAAACATTTAGAAATTAGGTTGAGGATGGAGGGAGATATTAGGTAAAATATATAAATGAGGGTAGGAGTGGGCTAGACATATTGGGTAAAACATAAAACATATAAAAATGAAGGTGAGAGTGAGGTGAGATAAGATATTGAGTAAAGGATATAAAAATGAGGGTAGTGGTGGGAGGAGATATTGCCTACATATTATATTTTACCCAATATCTCTTCCCACTCCACCATGTGAATGAGAATTTTATAATAAATATTTTATCCAAACAAATAAATATTTTAATAATTATATACATTGCCAACATTTATCCAACCAATAAACCAAATTTTAGTTTTTACCAGTAATTTTTTTAATAATTATATATACATTTTCAAACATATCAATGTTGCCTAGTTTTCATTTATGATGGAATGAGTTCTTCATAGGAAATTAACATAATGGTGGAGAAATAACAAATGGTATGAGAATGAGGGTGGGGGTCAAGGTGGGGAATATATTGGGTGAAACATAATAATGAAGGTAGGGGTAGGGGGGAGTATTGGTAAAATATATTATGTTTTATCCAATAACATAATAATACCGGTGAGGTGAAGTGAGGATGTTTTACCAAATATCTCCCTTCACCCCACCCTCATTATTATGTTAACCCCCACCCTCACCCTCAATATTATCTTTTACCCAATATCTCCCCCCACACCCATTGTCAATATTATGTTTTACTCAATATCTCTCCCTCACCATCACCCTCAATATTATGTTTTACCTAATATCCCCCCCTACCCCTAACCTTACCCTCATCCTCACATAAAGTTTGTGGGTTGTAGGGCTTACAATCTCATGAAGTTTACCAAGTTTTGTAATGATGGAAGTATTTCCATGATATGTGAGCAAGTTTGAATTTTAAAGAAATTCTTTAAATGGGAAAAAATCTACCCTTATTCTCTCCAATGAAACATATTTTGACCAAACTCTCAACCTTGAAGGTTCCAAACTTTGGATAATCTAGTTATGTTCTCCCCCTCATCTTTACACTTCCCTCGGTGGGATTCTTTCCCTAGGTTATTATAGAACCTTTCCCCTTCACTTCAAAGTGTCTCATCATTTCATGTCCTACTTTCTTACACTTGGATGGTCACTTATTAGAAATGGTTCAAAAGATGAGTATTGGTGGACTTGTAAAATTTATCCCTATTTTTTTATAAATGTATTACATCTTTCTCTTATTTCTCTAGCTCCCTAGTGGTAAATCAATTTTAATTATCTATAATTTCTTTTGGAAATTTATCATTTTGTTGTAAAAATTGATATCAATATTTTTTTTATGTGAAAACCATCAAAAATAATTTTGGATTAATGAAATGTTAGTTAACATTGTATAATCAAGGTGTATTAGGGGTATTCAAGGGTGTTGAATCCATTTCTTCATTGAAAATAATAATAATTTCATCAATCCAGAATTGCAAATTTGACAAATACTCTAACATAGCTTGAAACCTTTTATCATTATAACAAAATGCCCAAATTTATAGAGATAATCTTTTCAATTTGATCATGAGTCTCATTTATAAAAATAGAAAATCTACCAATTCTTCTAACTTTATATATAAAAAAAGATACAATCCACCATGAAAAATTCTAATAAATCTAACCAATAATCCACTAAATACTCATTCTATATAACGAACTTATAAATTAAATATAATCAAATAATAAAACTTAATAATAAATTAAATATAATCAAATAATAAAACTTAATAATAAATTAAATATAATCAAATAATAAAGGTTAATAAACATAATGGATACGTTGTTATTTAACTTTGTTAATTAAATAGTTTTTCCTCTTAACGATTCCTTTTACATGATACTATTTCATGATTCCAAATATTTTTTAAAACAATACATTATATTTATTTAAAATAATGTTATATAATTAAATAAATTATACAATGATTTAATATTATTAATTTTTTTTTTAATAATATTAGTATTAAAAAAGTAATCCTTAATAATGTTATAATGATACTTAATGTTAATTTAAATTGAAATATCATTATTATATTTAGATGTTAATAATATAAATGGAAAGACAAGCCATTCATGTAAATTGCCTTTGAAAACTCTATCACACTATCATAATGATACTTAATGTTAATTTAAGTTGAAATATCATTGTATTTAAATGTTAATAACACAAATGGAAAGACAAGTCATTTATGTAAATTGCCTTTGAAAACCCTATCACACTATTAATTTATATTCATTTTATTTAATAATTTTTTCATTTATTAAATTTGAATTAATGAAATTTTAATAGAATTTTTTTATCCTTTAGATAATAGTTTTTTCTAATTTTTTCAACACTAAAATTTAAGAAAAAATAGCAAATGGTTCATGTGTTACATAGTGTTAGTAATACTTGTTTAAAAGTATTACTTGGAGAATGTAGTTTTGTTTTGGAGGATAAAGCATAAGTCAAGGATATTGGGATTTCCTTTTTGAAGACAGGAGTTGTATCTTTTGTTCCTATAAAGAATTGAATCTCTCTTTATTTTTTAATTTCTCAAATTTTGAATTACGGTAAAAAAATGTGGATTTTTCTTTACAAAAGATACATAAAGTTTAAAAAAAATGGAAAAAAAAGAAGATTAAAAATGGAAAAAAAAAAATAATTAAAGATTATTTTTTATAAAATAAGAAATGACATATATACAACAATTTTTTTATTTTATTTTTATTCATACAATTTTTCAACTCTATCTACTTCATATCCATAATGTGTTGAAATTTTTTTAATTTTATTTTTCTCAATACAATTTTTTACTCTATTTACTTTATATTCATAATGTGATTTAAATACATATAAAATGTAATTTTCTACCTAAATTGAAATAAAAAATTACACATTTTTTTCTTAAAAAAAAAATAAAAATCTTATATAACATTAAACTTTTGTTAGAGATATCTTTGTACATTTTTCACAATCCGATAACCTTGTACATTTTTCACAATCCCATAACCTTAATATTAATGTTTATTACGTAGATTATTAGTTTTCACACATATAGTTATCATGACACTTTAAAAAATAATATTAATGTTTTTTACGTAGACGGTTAGTTGTCCCACATATAATTATCATAATACGTAAAAAAAAATTGACCATGTTATTTACACGTACTCTTGAGAGTATCTTTGTTATGTTGTTATAAGGGTATTTGTGGTCGATAAAGAGAAGCCCTAAAATTACTAATAGTATTTGAAAATCAATTACATTAATCTCCACGAAACAAAATCTTATTTCTTTCAAAAATTCATGTGATCTTTCACCCTTCAAGATTTTTTCATTCAAGTTTTTGAAAAGCATTTATTTGTGTTTGCCTTTTCATCCAATAACTTTCCATGTTGATTTCAAGTGAGGAGACCAACCAATCTTATTTAGTAGGACCTTCAATCATTTCTTTCTTTGAAAAGGTTATTGTTTAGCACTCGTGATTATTTTCGAAGGTTTACATCTTTAATGGTTCCATTCACCATTAATCATATAGTGATGCTTCTCAATATCTTAACCATAAGTTTAGATGGTTCCACTAATCTAGGTGTATATTGGTGTTATCCAGTTGTTCCAATAATTCATAATGTTTCCACATCTTGGTATTTTTTTTTTTAAATTTTGGGTCTCAAACTTCTCGGGCTGTTTTGAGGTCCTAAACAATGTTTTTTTTGTTCGACAACATCCAATACATAGCCAAAGGTAGATATCAGGATGTTCATAATGTGTACTTCTCGGCTAGACCTTTGCAACAGGATACTGAGCACCCCAAACAAAGATTGTATGCAAAAGTTACACCCTTGAGAAGTTGACGTATCAACTAACCACATTGGGTCCACAAACCTTTTGGTGTTTCATCTTTTGGGGTTAACGGTTTGGATGTTTAGAGTTTTCTCATTGATGCTTTATGTTAAAATGTTTTTCCAGCCTCTTTGTAATCAACTTCTTGTGAATGAGCGTAGCCGACACATCTCTCTCTTCAAGAATAAGTTACCACCATTCTAGCTAGTTTGTGTGTTTTGCATTTTACAGTCTTTTGTATTCCATTCATTAATAGAACTTGACCTCAACTGTATTATTGTGTTTCTTGTAATATCTTTCTGTGTTTCCTTGTTATATCTCTACCTTCATTTCATTCTCAACGTAATCCATATCAGAGGTATCAGAGCAATATGCTCTTTGTTGTTTCTATGTGCATGTCCCCGACGAGGTTAGGCTATCGGGAATTGGATCTTGTACTCGTTGAGCTTGGGGAAGAACACTCTTGTTGGCCCAAGAAGCTTCGCATGATATAATCAAAGAGAGATGACAGAGCAGGAGATCCTATCACACTATTTCTTGAGGAATACCTCGCGAAACAAAGGAATAAGATGATGGATAATTTCACTTAGATCTTTCGACATGCCAACATCAACATAGGCACCTTCGACTAGCAGTCACTTCGGAGGTGCGACACACTTCAAGGTACCAGTTAACTTTGATATTCCTTTATTTAAAGACCAGGTAGATGCCGACACTTGGGAAAAATGGTTAAGTTTGCTAGAGGGTTATTTCTCTGTCCAAAAGTTTTCCAACAATGAAAAAATCATCTTCACTCTCCTTAAATCCCTTCCCCATGTCAGAGATTGGTGGGAAACTTACTGTGATCAACATGCTAGAGATGAGTCTGCAATTTTTGGGCTAGAACCCACTTGGGAGGATTTTGTTGATGTTCTCAAGGAGCAATATTATCCTGTTGGACAAAACAATGACCAATACATGAGATGGACAACCCTACGTCAGGAGAGAGACCAGACAACACCAGAGTACACCAATATCTTCCATACCTTGCACACAAAGCCTGGTATTAAAGATTCTGAGAGAAACTTGGTTCTAAAGCACCGTAGTGGCCTACATAAGTACATGCAAACAGATATGGAGTTCATGGACATCTCCTCACTAGGAGTTGCTTACCAATATGTTGTCAAGATCGAGAAAAAGTTCAAGAAAAAAAAAGAGACATTTTAGTTCCGCAAACCCATTGCAATAAAAGCATGGTAAAGGTGGCCCTAACTCTCAGAACAAAGGACAGAACAAAGATGGCCATCCATAGGACAACTAGTCCAAGCCATAAGAAAATAAGGATAACGAGAAGTCAAATAAGGACCCTGGAAAGTGGTGTGAGTTCCACAAAATCCCATGGCACAACACTAATGAATGTCACTCCAAATAGTTATTTTTGGCTAAGATCAAAGCCTTAGAGTTGGATTTCAGCTCAAAATGTGATTCAAAACTAGATAAGGGAAAATGGATCATTAACATGAAATTGAGTGTCATCATCGCTACCACAAAGGTCCAACTCGAGGAACCAAAGGAGATGAAGAGGGGGAGGGCCTCTTCTACTCATAGAAGTGGGTGAAGGGTACCCCACTCCATTTCATTATTCATAGCGATAACTAGAATAGCCTAATATCAACATGGGTCATCAAGAGGTTGAACTTAACAATGAACCCGCACCCTCAGCTATACACCATCAGATGGCTCATCGAGGGACAAGACATCCATGTCAGTCAACAATGTTGCTTGCACTATGTCATTAGGCCCTTCAATGATGAGGTATTTTTTGATGTTTCCCCACTTGAATTTTATGATGTTATTTTAGAAAATGTGGAAGTGTCATGGTTTTTACGAATCTAGGTTTCATAGTGTCATTATTACTTTTGTAGGTCAACTCTACAAAGTACCAGAGGTAGTCCCAACTACTGTGGTCTCTTTTCTCTCTATGAAGCAGTGAAAAAAGGTGATCTCTTAAACCAGGAGGTTTGACCTCTTTATGGCCCGGTCGAAAGGTGAATGGAAGATCACCGAAACCACCAAAACCTCTACACAAGGTCTCTCTACACAACAGAAGCAGGTGGAAAAGATAGTAGAAGAACACAAAAACTTGCCTCATCTATTGGGGTGCTTTTTCAATGTCAGGTAAATCACTCAATTGATTTGACACCCGATGCTCCTCTACCTAATGACCCTGTATATAGGTGCTCTATTATGTATAATGAAGAAATCAAACTCTAGATCGAAGAGCTAATTATGAAGGGACATATTAAACCAAGATCCTCACCTTGTAGGAGCTTAATGGTTCTGGTACAGAAGAAGGAAGAGACATGTCAACTTTGTATTAATTACAGAGCCTTGAACAAGATCACATTCAAGAACCGATACCTAGTCCCCTAGATTGATGATATTCTAAATCAAGTCAAGGGTAACAAATTTTTCAGTAATATTGATCTGAAGTTAGGCTACTACCAGGTGTCGATTGAGAAAACTGATGTACGAAAGGAAACCTTCAAGTCTAAATAACGTCTCTTCAAGTGGATGGTCATGTAATGTTCCCCAAATTTACCAAATAAAAAAAAAAAATCTTAGAGACATTAAATCTCCTTTCTCTTCGAACAACTTATTTCGAAAGACATAAAGTTATTATAAGTAGATAGTTTTATCATCACTACTTCCTTCGTCAGGTTTATGCAACCAATTTAACGATATAGCCAAATATCATATACAAAAGACTAACCCTTTGAGTTATTCCATACTGCACAGAAATCCCACATAAAAAGATTAAGGGTTAGCTTTACTAGCATTCCCAATCATTCCATTCATTAAGGAGAGTATAAGGGCTAAATTTTAACTTATAAAAACCCCACTAGTACTATAGCTATCTCTATGTATAACATTTAACATTTAAAATATAGAGAAAACCTATTAGCATTATTACCAGCACTAGGCATGATCCATTTCTTATACCATAAAGGGTTCCTATTCGAAAAACATTTCAAGCAATGCATACACCTTTATCAAGAGTATCACAGTCTTTAACATAAAGGTGGATTTACGTGTTTTAACTGGTTGAGTAATAGACCTCGTGGAATGATGTTTATGGTTAATCCCCGCTCTTTATTACCATAGTATTGAAATATATTTGATGGTTGGGGCATCGTTAAGGAGCCCAACGATTTTAGTTGTCCCCTTCCGAATTTGATAACACTAGTGAACCAGAAGTTAAATCTTTAGCTGAACGGGATGTTGGATGTGATAACTTGGTATGGTCATAAACCTAGCTGAGTTATCTTGACACTTGCAATAACTTAGTGTGAAATCGAGAGAAGGGTTTTCCAAGCACTGAATTAAACCTCTGTCCATTCTATTAACGACTACCTGCAGATAGTACCTTCCGGGGTTATTGCTCGGCCACCGTGTTCAATACGAAAATCACCACCTCCATCGTATCACATGGCATTGTACCATGTCGTAAATACGCACTAAAACTCCACTAGAGAAACCGAGGTAGGTCATTGTAACCCTTCCCTCTAGTTTTTCTCTGCACGTTACTCATCCCTGGATTCTTGGTTAGTAACAATGGCAGTCACGTCTTGGGTATCGATGGAGGAATTTTCGGGTAGTCTGGTATTCCTACAGCTCTCGAAAGGGTAAGTTCTTGCAGGCCATCCAACACACTAGCACTTTAATTCCTTACTACTTCTGAAAAAAGGTTTTACATCTTATCTACTTCTCTAGCTTCGAGTTCTTGAACTAGGGTATTTTGCAGGGTTCCTTTAAGAGTTAGCCACTTCCTGAGTATCTCTTTGTAGTAAAGTCTTCTCCTACAATCACAAATAATAACAATAGGTCTTTTCTCAGTCTTTGCTTATCTTTATGGGTCTAAATTTAAAACCTTCGGTCTCGTTCTGCAAGGGGTACCAAATCTCCATAACCATGTGACTATGTGTTGTAAAGTCTGTTAATACTAATGAATCGGTTATATCACCGGTGGTTATATGATTGCATGCATACTCCTTTCGCGTACTGTAGCTAGTTATTTATCATGTTTTTGCTCTATGCACAGTTTGAAGGATAAGACCCCATGTGTCGCATATCATTGGTCTTTTTCCCCAAAACTGAACATTTGGTCAGCCTTTGTCGTTGGTATCAACAATGTTCTTAATAAAGTTCATGAAGGAAACATTCTTGGTTATCCATTATGCAAGAATGTTCTATGTGAACTGTGCACACAACCCTACACTAATAACCTTATGTTCGAGGAGTTTTCATTTACCCTTAGATTAAAACATAGAGTTATTGGGTTTGAATCTCTCCATTCACAGAGGTAGGGGGAATTCTCGCGGCAAGGTTGTGACCTTGGTTTTTTCTTTATTACTTATATTCACATGCTGTAAAAAAGAAATTCTCGGCATGATGCGTATTTACTTTCCTATTTTTTATTAAGTATTGGGTCTTCAAATTCTCGGCTCGTGAAGAGTTATACATTCGAGACTTATTGTAATTACTCCACCCATGAATTATACGTGGTAAAGTCATAACCATTTCCTGTGGTGCAGTAAGGTATTCTAGCTACTGTGTAGACTTTCGTATTCTGGTTTATTATCGCACTCATCATACCTATACAGGAATTACTACAGTCATACGACTTCCACTGTGGTTAAAGTTCCAGGACTTAAACTTATTTTATATGGGTTACTCTAATACTCTGTTCTGGGATTCTGTGTTTACGCTTGTCAAATTCCATTTTGTTATCGTAAAGGAAAGGATTATAAGTATCTCGAACTTCGTTGTGTTTTTATTTGTCATTAATCTGTAACCCCTTTTATAAATCTAAGGACAGTAACTTGCAACCCTATCTATGGTCTGAATTGGGAAATTAAGTAGAACGTGATTTATACTGTGCACTCTTTACAGTTCTGGTTATGAAATATATATATATATATATATATATTACATGTTTTAACAAGGTTTTATTTGTTTGATGCATTCTAAGCAATTCACTAAATGTTGTTTGGTTACAAGACTAAAGATGGGACCCCTGTTTCTATGGCGAGGGTACCCATCACTCATTTCAAATTCCACTTCTCCCCTCTGGGTTATGGACTGTTCGCTCAGCGCCGATGATGGAGAAAGGAATACCCCATGTCATCCTCAAGCTAAATGATTGTTTGCATATTAAATCTACAATGTTTCAATTCCGTGAATTCGTTCTGAATATTACTCTATCTTTGGTATTTAATTTTCGTTGATTTGTTTCCTAACTCTGTTACTAATATTCTTGGTGTTCTCTTACAGGACTAAATCGCTTTGAGGCTGTGGACTGACAAGGACACTTCACTTGAAAGTTATTCGAGTTCCAACTTGTAGCGTTAACAAAATAACCCCCCAGGTTTTGTTGAAAGTGATACGGTTCCACCCTAGAATACTATTATCATGATAGTTTTATACCAGGCTCCTATATATAGCTGGTTATTTGTATCTTCAATCCTTAAAGAAAAAGGATAGAGAGGAAACCCCATATTGAATATGATTCCACTATTTAATAGTTATGATCGCATGTGTTATGTAGAGTTTGAAGACTCGTTTTAAGTGTGTACCAAATCTGTAATAGGTAGTATGTTTTATGTATTTATGTCGTCGAACCCTTGCTCCTGCGTTACTGTAATGAAAAGGAATGTAACTTTCTGCTCCATTAATACAATCAGATTTAATGGAAATCTCGAATTCTCAAGTTATTCAACAATCAATAAATAGCTTTCTGTGTATTAGATGTTTATGTAGCTCGGGATATCTGTATAGGCAACAACATGTATACATATATATATTTCTATTCTAGTATTCACTCAAAACTTTGTTGGGTAGTTGTACAATTAAAATGTTTCTTGAGTGAATACCTATATATACATATATATCTACTGATATGGTATAGTTTATACTTATCACGACAATACTTCTGTTCTGTTTAGATTTATTGCAACCTATAAAAGTATACATAGGTTTTTCCTGTAGATCTGTACTTAAGATTTTTCAACCTGTAGCAGTCTGTAATAAATCTTTAAGCATAGTTATACTTGAATCTACATTCATATTGTGGTTCAGAGAGTACATCACTTGAATAAGAAATTTTCACATATTCATCATTAGTTATCACACACAGTAGCTCTCTTAACTCTACTTACTGAATAAATTCAAACTGTAAAAGATTATTCTACAATTCATTTCATTCCACCAACTATTTATCCCACATAACATTCTATCAACATAAGTAGATGTATTCTATCAGCCATAAATCGATAGAACATTTATTCATAATTAAGTAAATGTATTCTACCAGCTATTAATCAACAAAACATTCAACTAGGGAAGCGTAGATGAACATATCTGAACAAAGTGTTGAAACAACAAATGGAACAACCAAGTTCCACCCAAACATAGAATAGAATAGGCAATCTACTTGCTTTGTTCACCCCCTAGCTTGACCATGAATCCATGAGGACGAACTCCAATGTTCCTCTTTCACTATAGTCCACTTTCATATCATAAATTCCCCTTTCCTTACACTCAGAAACAATGCTCATAACAGCAAGTGATATATTTTCCCCGACGTACTTAACTACATCTTGCCTCCTCCCATATGTTGTATATATGCAAAAGCATCTAGTGCCTAGGTCTTTTTCCCCCTCGGGAATCTTTGCAGCTTTACAAATCCCTGATTTTCAGGGGCTACTAATGGCCAAATTCTTGATTTGCCACTTGTAAAATTCAGCCATGAGGTAGTTCAAGCCCGTTCCCCACTCTGGAGTCATGGTCAATTGATTTCAACATGGCTCTTCTATTTGTCCTTCAGTAATTAATATAAAATATTTGTCTCTTACAAGTGTCATAGTCAAAGAGTTGGCTGGGAAAATCAAATATTTGCCCAGCTGTCATAATAATTAATTACAATTTTCATCAAATTCCAAATTCGGAATTTCCATAAACGAATAATTTTCCAAATTTGAATTTGCTAAAAACTGAAATAAATTCCTAGGTGTATTCAAACTTTAATAATTAAATATTTTGGGGATATTACATCCTCTACCCCTTCAATACAACACTGTCCTCAGTGTTCGTTCCTTTCTCGGAACATGGTTGGATAAGATTTCTGTAAATCGTCCTCCAACTCCCAAGTGGCCTGCTCGAGACTAAAGTGCTTCCATTGCACTTTTACCTGGGCGACGGATCTGTTTCGTAGTACTGTTTCTCTCATGTCTAGAATGCGTAGAGGTTCTACTTGGAACTCACCTTCTAGTTCCACCTACACCATGTTCCAATCGATCATGTGAGTAGGATCATGAACATACTTTTTTAACAAAGAAACATGAAATACATTATGAACTTTCACATTTGTGGGAAGTGCAATTTGATATGCCATGCGTCAAATTCGAGCTAAGATCTCGAAGGGGCCACAAAACCAGGGTGCCAAATTTGAATAGTTCCCTAGCTTTAATGAACTTTTTCTTGCTTTGACTTTTAAATACACATGATTTCCAACTTGAAAATCTTGGTGTCTTCTTTTCAGATCTGTGCAACTTTTCTCTCTATCATGTGCTTTCTTTAAATTCTACTGCACTTTCCTTACCGTTTTCTCCATTTCCTGAAGAATTTTTGGTCCCACCATGAGTCGTTCAATTGGGTTGTCCCAATAATCGGAGTTGTACACTTTATGTCGTACAGTACTTCGAAGGGGCTCATCTTAGCCGATGTTTGGTAACCATTATTGTATGCAAATTCCACCTAGTGCGGGTAATATTCACACTTACTTGGTTTTGTCCTTACGTACATTCATAGCATATCTTCCATAATTTGGTCCGTTCGTTCAGTCTGCCCATCCGTTTGTGGATGGTAGCTTGTGCTGAAATTCAAGTTAGTATTCAACCCCGCAAACAATTACTTCCAAAACATAGATGTAAATTTCACGTCTCTATCTGAAATCACCATTTTAGGAATACCATGCAGTCTAAAAATTTCCTTCATGAATATTTCAGCGATGTTAATAGCTTTATAAGTAGATTTTACAGGAATAAAATGTGCAGATTTGCTAAGATTATCAATTACTACCATAATTGAATCATTTTGTTTTTGAGTTCTAGGCAAACCTGTGATAAAATCCAGTGATATAGTCTCCCATTTCCATTATGGTACAGGTAGAGGCTGCAACATACCAGCTGGGTGTTGGTGTTCAGCCTTGACTTGTTGACAATCTAGGCACTTAGACAAGTATTATGTTGTCTCACCTTTCGTATTAGGCCAATAAAATAACTTCCTTAATGTTGTCACCATTTTCTAGTATCCCAGATGACCAGAATATGGATTCTTGTGTACTTCATCCAAAACTGTTAACTTTAATTCAACAAAATCTAGTATGTACAACCTGTTTTTGAATCTTAGTATACCATTTATGTCCAAACTCATATCTGTTATGTCTAAATTTTCTGCATCATTTTGTAAATCTGCCACTGTTTTAATGTATTTTTCATCATTATTACTTGAACCCTTTATCCTTTGCTCAATGTCGCTTTCTGCCCTGCTAATGTTTATCTCAAACAATCCATGAATTATTCTACTGAAGGCATCTGCCACTTTGTTTCCCTTACCCTTGATGTGTCTTACCTCGAAATCGAATTCGCTCAAGAAGGCCAACCATCTTGTTTGTCTTTCATTAAGATCTAGTTGGCTAAACAAGAATTTCACACCATTATTACTAGTGAGCAACAAAAAATGTATGCCCATTATATAGTGCCACCACATTTTTAATGCATGGATGACAACTGCTAATTCCAAGTCATGAGTGATGTAGTTTTGTTCATGCTCTTTTAGTTTTTGTGACTTGTAACAAATAATGTGCCCTTCTTGAGTTAGGACACCTCCCAAACCTTCTTTGCTTGCATCCACGTAGACTGTGCAGTCTTTATCTGGGTCTTCTACCCTTAAAATGGGTGTGGTTGTTAACAACTCCTTTAACTTATTAAAATTGTCCTGACATTAATACGGCCAATTAAACTTGGTTCCATTTTTATGTAGGGATGTGATAGGGTATGCAATCTTAGAGAATCCTTCTATAAATCTGCAGTAGTACCCGGTGATTCCCATGAATGACTGGATATCCGCTACATCCTTAGGGATAGGCCATTCCGTGATGGCTCTGATCTTCTCGTGGTCAGCTGCAATACCCTCTTCAGATATTACATGTCCTAGGTACTGTATTTTCTTTTGATAAAAGTCACATTTTTCAAATTTTGCATACAACTTGTGTTTTCTTAAAGTTTGCAATACTATCCTTAGATGTTCTTCATGTTCTTCTTTTGTTTTTGAATACACTAGGATATCGTCGATAAACACCAAAACAAACTTGTCTAGATACTGACTAAAGATGTTGTTCATTAAACAAACTTGTCTAGATACTAACTAAACATTGTTGGTGCATTAGTGAGACCAAACAATATAACAACAAATTCATAATGTCCATATCTCATTCTGAACGTTGTTTTACTTATGTCTCCATCCTTTATTCTGACCTCGTGATAACCAGATCTTAAATCCAATTTAGAAAAAATCTTTGCCCCTCCCGCTTGGTCAAATAGATCATTGGTTCTATGTAGGGGGTATTTGTTCTTAAAGGTCATTTTCTTTAACTGTCTATAATCAATGCATAACCTTAGAGTTTCATATTTCTTTTTAACAAAAAGGATTGGTGATCCCCACGGTGAGACACTTGATCTGATGTATTCCTTGTCCAACAGTTCTTGTAGTTGAATTTTTAACTCTGTTAATTCGGGTAAACTCATTCAGCAAGGTGCCTTAGATATAGGAGTTGAACCAGGCAACAGATCGATAGAGAAGTCTATCTCTCTTCTTGGGAGCAGTTCAAGTATTTTTTCTACAAACAAAATCTTTGAATTCATGTAAGACGAAAAAATCTTCTCAGCTAGGTTTATTTTCTTTTTCCAACAGATTTGTCACTTGAATAGCATAAATCTGACAACCTTTACTCATGCACTTCTTAAACTGCATTGCTGAAATCTATCTAACTGAGACTGATTTTCATATGCCTTGTATTGTTCTAACAGTGTTGTTTCCATCTTTGTAATTAAGTGTTTTTCATAACAATCCAAAATTTCTTTATGCCTCTCTAACCAATCCATTCCAATAACTATATCATAAGACCCTAATAGTAGAATATTCATATTTAGATTTGTGTTTTGACCACCTAAACTGAGTTCGCAATCAAAAATAAAATCTGTTACTTTTCTTTTTGTTCCTGTTGCTAGTTGTACTAGCCAGAATTTTGTATGTTTTACTTTCTTAAGATTGTTTGTATCCACTACACCAGAAGCAACATAACTCAAAGTGGCTCCCGAATTGATGCAGGAGCATCCATACCTCATCATGCGAGCCAACGCGTGGAGAAAGAAAATACAGCTGGAAAACGCCAGCACATATATTTTTGAAATGCTTTGGAAGTTGTAGCGCCGCTCTTTCATGAAGTCATTCATAAAGAAGTGCACTTGTATTGTATTGTAGATAGGAAGGCATTTATTAGTTTAATGCTGGTAGATAGGAATTAATTGTAGATTTGATAGTTGTAGAATTCGAGAGGGAAAACGAAATATAGGCACCCTCCTTTGTATTATTGCATTCACTCAGGAGCAAGAGAAGAACATAGCAGAGAACTTGTGAAGAACACCCATGTACATATTGAATTAATAGAAGAGTGTCTTTGATTTAGCTTCATGGTTTGTGTTGTTTCTCTGTGCTAATATTATGCTCATGGATGTTTCCTTTGTCATGCATTTGCTTTGATATGCTATGTACGTGACTTCATAATTGAATTGGAATCTGTGAAAGAGAGGAGAATGAGTTTCAATTGTTTCTTTGTCTGAGCCAAGATATTCCTACATAGAGTGCAGTTGAATTCATCCGCATAGAGTGCGTTGATGAGGCTAGACAGTTAAACTCTTATTCTCATCTACCCAGACATTGAATTGGGTTATTAGAGCCATGAAGGGGAAGTGCAGGCCGAGTTGAAGTCTCAACAGTGGTCTGAGAAAAAGGAAGACAGGGATTACTGTGGAGGTGAGTGCACAGAGTCTGGGTGACTTCAACACTTTGAGAGTTGCTAGGGTCGAGTACAGGTAGTGTGCGCAAAAGTATCCGAAGGAGTCAGAGTTGGAAAAGCCCAGGAGAGATAGTTATTTTCTGTTACGGTGGGAACAGACCTGTGCGAAGAATCGAGCAGGGTGGAGCTTTAGAGCCGGAGAAATCCTCAAAGAGGAGAATCAACAATCAGGGTTCGCAGAGGAGAGTTGCGAAATCCTGCCAACCGCCAGATTGTGGAGAAGTTGTGGGGAAGTTAATCCGCAGGCACTGGAAGGGTCAAAGCCCATCGGGGTTCGGTGTTCGAAGTTTGGCGAGGTAAGAGTTTCATACTCGTCGAAATCGCGAGTAGCGATTTCCCGATTTAGCAGGAGCCGTTGATCGCTACAGAGACAGGTGGCGCGAGATCTCGGAAGATCGGGATTCGACATTCAGAGTTTTATTGTGCAAGGAATTGTGAATGACGAAATTGCGATCCCGCGATTCCCAATAAGGGGGAGAGAAGAGGTAACGTGGCAAGAGATAGCACACATGCCATCGGCATTCGGGGTTCGGAGATTTGCGAGACAAGTAAACCGTAACATCAAGTTCGCCGATTTCTCGATAGGGAAAACCCCGACGGGAGTGGAAAGCGTTGACCCGTTGACCCATCGGGGTTCGGGGTTTTGAATTGCATAAGAATCGTGCATGCGTGTTTCATGATATCACGAAACCTGATTCTCTGTCAAAGTAAAGGGGAGATTGCCGAGGAAATAGCTGTGGGTATTGAGAACTCCCGAGAGGAGTAGAAGAGAGTCTTTGACTCTTCGGGCCTGTGTGAGAAAGAAGGTCCTGGTGAGAGCGGGTTGGACCGTGAGGGTTGTGACTTCGCGTCAAGTGGTATCAGAGCCCTGAAATCTTGTCTATATATCTCAGGCGAGAGAAGGGAAGGAGAAAAGGAAAGCACTCTCATACACACGACTTGCGTCAAGTGGTACCAGAGTTGGAGAAGAGTTCCCTTTGTTTTGGTAGCAGAGAGAAGCGGATTACACCATGCCACCTAGAAGGGAGAGGCAGTCACCTGATCGAGAAGACAGGGATGCCCGAAGAAGGGGTAGGTCGGTAGGGAATCCAGAAATAGAGCGCCAGATGCGATATCTCCGAGCAAGGCTTAAGGAGATGGAGACTGTGCAGAGATGCGGAGCTGGTGCTGGAGATTTCAGTGATTCCGAGGTGGAAGAGGAAGCTGGACATGATGCAGAAGAGGTCTCAGCAGAGGATGCCTCAACCAAACAATTGATTAGAGCCATCTCCAGAATGAGCTCAAAGACCAAGATGGACATTCCCGTCTATGAGGGGAGTCTAAATGCAGAAGAATTGATGGATTGGATCCGAGCACTCGAAACCTACTTCGATTACGAAGATATCGAAGAGGACAAGAAGGTAAGGCATGCTGTTATGAAGTTGAAAGGACATGCAGCCTTATGGTGGGATGAGTTGCAGGCGGATAGGCGCTGCAAAGGCAAACAAAATATTAAGAGCTGGTACAGGATGATCGCTAAGATGAAATTGAAATTCATCCCGAGAGATTATCAAATCACTCTGTTTAGGTGAATGCAAAACCTAAGACAGAAGATGATGACGATGAAAGAGTACACCGAGGAGTTCTATAGACTCAATATCAGAGCTGGTCATCGGGAGAGTGATGACGAGAAGGTGGCGAGATACCTGAATGGTTTAAGGTATGACATTCAGGATGAGTTAAGCATGCTAACCATCAGGACGGTGGAAGATGCTTACCAATTGGCTCTAAAAGTCGAGGAGAAGCCGAGCCGCAAGCAAGGACAGCGAGGGCAAGGAAGAAGTCAGCCCAGAGGCAAGGCAGTTGCCCAAGAAAGAACTCAGAAGCCCAAGGAGGAATGGAAGAAACCTGAGGGTAAAGCTGAAAGAGGTGGAACCTCACAGAGGAAACAATATGCTGAGCCGGGGAGGCAGCATACAGAGCAGGGTGGCGGATATGCCGACGTGAACACTTTTCCTCGTACCAAAGGTCGTGGCAGAGGAAGAGGAGGAGTCATCACATGTTTTACATGTGGAAAAGACAGACATAAAGCCGTTGACTGTCCAGATAGGAAAATGGATAGAAGTGAGGCTCACATCACTGAAGCACAGAGGCGTGATGCTGAGAATGAAGATGCAGACAGCGGGAGATCGCTTGGGATGCATAAAATCCTTTTGACACCTAAGAAAGAGGTGGAAAGCTCAGTGCAAAGGAGCAGACTGTTCAAGACAGCTTGCACAGCCAAGGACCAGAAATGCAAGGTCATAGTGGACAGTGGGAGCACTGACAATCTCGTTTCATCCGAGATGGTGGAAAAGCTGGAGCTGGAAACAACTAAGAACCCGAGTCCATATAAAGTCTCGTGGCTACAGAAAGGACACCGGGTAAGTGTCACTAGAAAATGCATAGTTAAATTCAAGATTGGGAATTATCATGATGAGATTCTGTGCAATGTTATTCCCATGGATGTATGTCATATATTGCTGGGTAGACCATGGCAGTATGATAGAAATGTTGTTCATGATGGGAGAATGAACACATACAACTTGGAGAAGGATGGGAAAACACACAGATTGCTTCTGATAAAAGATAAAGAAGTGAGGTCGGAAGTAACCAACACAATACTTTTCATGAGTGGGAAGGAACTTCTCATAGAGATGGAGAAAGATGAAGATCCACAATTCTTTGTTTTCAGGAAACCAAGAATTGTCCTGACAAGCACAAGAGTGGACAACTTGCCAGAGGAGATTCAGGAACTGCTGGGAGAGTTCGATGATATCATCATGGACGAACTACCTCGTTCGTTGCCACCGATGAGGAGTGTGAGTCACCATATTGACCTCATACCCGAAGCAAGTTTTCCGAACAAGGCAGCGTACAGGTTGACACCTCAGGAAAACGAGGAGGTCAAGAGGCAGGTACAGGATCTGCTGGACAAAGGACTGGTCAAAGAGAGTCTGAGTCCATGTGTTGTTCCGACAGTACTTAGTCCAAAGAAGGATGGAGGCTGGAGAATGTGTATAGACTCTAGGGCGATAAACAAGATCACCATCAGATACAGATTTCCACTACCGAGAATGGATGATTTGATGGATTGCCTGAGTGGGGAAAATTATTTTTCAAAGATTGATATCAAGAGCGGATATCATCAGATCTGGATGAGAGAAGGAGATGAATGGAAGATAGCATTCAAGACAAACGAGGGTTTGTATGAGTGGCTGGTCATGCCGTTTGGTTTGACAAACGCACCGAGCACATTCATGAGGCTGATGAATGAAGTCCTGAGGGAATTCATTGGTAAGTTTGTAGTCATATATCTGGACGACATACTGATTTTCAGCAAGACCAAGGCTGAACATTTGAAACACTTGGCCATTGTGATGAAAAGACTGCAGCAGGAGAAGCTGTTGATCAATATGAAGAAGTGTTCCTTCATGAAGACATAACTCATTTAATTGGGTTTTGTTATATCGGCTAATGAATTGAAGATGGACCCTGAGAAGGTGGAAGTAATCAGGAATTGGCCATTGCCGAGGAATGTTTTTGAGGTAAGGAGTTTCCATGGTCTGGCTAGTTTCTATAGAAAGTTCATTCGAAATTTCAGTGGAATTAGTGCAGCGATGATGGACACAGTGAAGAAGCGGCATAAAGTTTTTCATTGGACAACAGAGGCTGAGAAGAGCTTCAATCTGTTGAAGTGAAAGATCACAGAGCAACCAATTCTGGTGTTGCCTGATTTCCAAAAGACATTTCAAGTGAAATGTGATGCAAGCAGATATGCCGTAGGAGGGGTCTTAAGTCAGGATGACAGACCTGTGGCATATTTCAGTGAGAAGCTGGATGATGCAAAGCTGAAATACTCCACATATGATAAATATTTTTATGCCGTCATACAGGCATTGAAAAAGTGGAGGCATTACTTGATACCCAAGGAGTTTGTTCTATACAGCGATAATCATGCATTACAGTTTGTAAGTCAACAGAAGAAGTTGAACCAGAAGCATGCGAAATGGGTAGAGTACATGCAGAATTTTACATTTGTGATCAAACACATTTCAGGAACTGCTAACAAAGTGGCTGAAGCTTTGAGCAAGAAATGTTTGTTGTTGCAGGAGTTCAGAGTCAAGACGCTGGGTTTTGAAAATCTAAAGGATATGTATGCAGGTGATGCAGACTTCAAAGAAGCATAAGAGGCAACTGAGAATCCAGTTCTCAGGGGTCGGACTCCGTGGATTGACTACATGATCCAGGATGGATTGCTATTCAGAGGCAATCAACTATGCATTCCAGATTGCTCCATGAGGGAGAATCTGGTGAAGGAAAAACACAGCGGTGGATTAGCAGGGCATTTTTGACATGACAAAACATTCGCAAAGCTGAGAGAATCATATTATTGGCTGGACATGCGAGCAGATGTTAAACGATTTGTTGACAGATGCAGGATATGTCAACATTCGAAGGGCTGAAAGCAGAATGCTGGGTTATATCAGCCATTGCCCATACCCGAGAGGCCATGGGAGGCGATCAGCATGGATTTTGTGTTGGGTTTGCCGAGAACGCAAAGAGGGGTTGATTCCATCTTCATGGTGGTAGACAGGTTTTCTAAGATGACACATTTCATACCGTGTCAAAAGACTAGCGATGCGACCCACATCGCAAATTTGTTTTTCAAAGAAATCGTCAGATTACATGGATTGCCGAGAAGCATAGTCTCGGACAGGGATACGAAATTCATAGGTCATTTTTGGAGGACACTATGGAAGAAGCTGGGAACTAATTTGGATTTTAGTTCAGATTACCATCCACAGACGGATGGCCAAACAAAGGTGGTGAATAGAAGTCTGGGGGATTTATTGAGAAGCTTGGTGACAGAGCACCACAACAGTTGGGACTAGATATTGCCATAGACAGAATTTGCATACAATGATTTGGTGAATCGAAGTACAGGAAGAAGTCCGTTTCAGATTTTGTATGGAACACAGCTGAGGGGAGTTTCTAAACTCAGGGAGTCAGGACAGGCTGAAACTAGCAGCGCTCGTGCTGAAGAATTCACTGAAGCGATGGGGGAACTTCACGGTCAGGTAAAGCAACAACTGCAGAAGTCAAATCAAGAGTATAAGTGCAGAGCCGACCAGTGGAAGAGACAACTTCAGTTTGAAGTTGGGGACATGGTTCTGGCGCACTTAAGAAAGGAAAGGTTCCCAAGGGGAACATATAATAAACTCAAGATGAAGAAAATTGGACCGTGCAGAGTCTTGAAGAAATTCGGGGAGAATGCATATGAAAGTGAGTTGCCAGAGGGCATCGGGATATCTCCGATATTCAATATTTCGGACTTATACCCCTACAGGGATGGAGAAGCAGGCACTGGAACTGAGGAACCAGTGGTCTAGTGGCAAAAACAATTACCAGTTGCACAGAAACCACAAATGGAGTGCATACTAGATAAACGAGTCGGCAGGAAGACCAGGCGGAAGAAGTATTTTGAATACCTGGTGAAATGGAAGAATCACCCAGTGGAGGATGCCAGCTGGGAGACAGATGCAGTGATACAGAAACATGGTCACACCATGCAGGAGCTCATGGATAGGAGCCCATGAAATCTTTTGAGCCGAGGAGCATGATGCAGGAGCATCCATACCTCATCAAGCGAGCCAGCGCATGGAGAAAGAAAATACAGCTGGAAAATGCCAGCACATATATTTTTGAAATGCTTTGGAAGTTGTAGCGCCGCTCTTTCATGAAGTCATTCATAAAGAAGCGCACTTGTATTGTATTGTAGATAGGAAGGCATTTATTAGTTTAATGCTGGTAGATAGGAATTAATTGTAGATTTGATAGTTGTAGAATTCGAGAGGGAAAACGGAATATAGGCACCCTCCTTTGTATTATTGCATTCATTCAGGAGCAAGAGAAGAACAGAGCAGAGAACTTGTGAAGAAAACCCATGTACAGATTGAATTAATAGAAGAGTGTCTTTGATTCAGCTTCATGGTTTGTGTTGTTTCTCTGTGTTAATATTATGCTCATGGATGTTTCCTTTGTCATGCATTTTCTTTGATATGCTATGTACATGACTTCATAATTGAATTGGAATCTGTGAAAGAGAGGAGAATGAGTTTCAATTGTTTCTCTGTCTGAGACACGAGATTCCTGCATAGAGTGCAGTTGAATTCATCCGCATAGAGTGCGTTGATGAGGCTAGATAGTTAAACTCTTATTCTCATCTACCCAAACATTGAATTGGGTTATTAGAGCCGTGCAGGGGAAGTGCAGGCCGAGTTGAAGTCTCAACAGTGGTCTGAGCAAAAGGAAGACAGGGATTACTGTGGAGGTGAGTGCACAGAGTCCGGGTGACTTCAACACTTTGAGAGTTGATGGGGTCGAGTACAGGTAGTGTGTGCAAAAGTCTCTGAAGGAGTCAGAGTTGGCAAAGCTCAGGAGAGATAGTTCTTTTCCGTTACGGTCGGAACAGACCTGTGCGAAGACTCGAGCAGGGTGGAGCTTTGGAGCCGGAGAAATCCTTAAAGAGGAGAATCAACAATCAGGGTTCGCAGAGGAGAGTTGCGAAATCCCGCCGACCGCCATATTGTGGAGAAGCTATGGGGAAGTTAACCCGCAGGCGCTGGAAGGGTCAAAGCCCATCGAGGTTTGGCGTTCGGCGTTTGGTGAGGTAAGAGTTTCATACTCGTCGAAATCGCGAGTAGCGATTTCCCGATTTAGTGGGAGCCATTGATCGCTACAGAGACAGGTGGCGCGAGATCTCGGAAGATCGGGATTCGACATTCGGAGTTTTATTGTGCAAGGAATTGTGAACGGTGAAATCGCGATCCCGCGATTCCCGATAAGGGGGAGAGAAGAGGTAACGTGGCAAGAGATAGTGCACGTGCCATCGACATTCGGGGTTCGGAGATTTGTGAGGCAAGTAAACCGCAACATCAAGTTCGCCGATTTCCTGATAGGGAAAACCCTGACGGGAGTGGAAAGCGTTGACTCGTTGACCCATCGGGGTTCGGGGTTTTGAATTTCATAAGAATCGTGCATGCGTGTTTTGTGATATCGTGAAACTTGATTCTCCGTCAAAGTAAAGGGGAGATTGCCGAGGAAATAGCTGTGGGTATTGAGAACTCCCGAGAGGAGTAGAAGAGAGTCTTTGACTCTCTGGGCCTGTGTGAGAAAGAAGGTCCTGGTGAGAGCGGGTTGGACCGTGAGGGTCGCGACTTCGCGTCATGAATCAATCAAAACATAAATACGATTATTATTAATTTTACCTTCCACTTCCACTACCATGGACTGATGATCAGCTTGTCGGTCGTTCACTGCTGTGTTGATTCTTTTTAAACTTCTGCCCACATCTCTCACTGTAGAGGCTTCCTCCAGGTTGTGAAACATAGTCCTTGCTGCATAATTTAAATGCGAACAGTTCCTCCTTAAGTGAGTTTATCCACATTCCCATCATTTTAACGGTTCTCTAGGCCTGTCCCCAAACTTCTTGGTTCCCAGATTGACTGGTCTACCTCCTCCTTGGGTATGATGGTTATTGGAGTGGAAATATTTCCTTGGGAAATTCTTTGTTGCATTGCGAAAAGGGGTTGGTTGATATCCCTTCTTTCGTTGGTTCATTTTGTCTTGTTTCTTGTCTTTCCAAGCCTTGGGAAGTTCAGCTCGTTGTTTGTATTGATCGTAACACATTCGGGATTTTTTAAAAACTTTTCTTAATGTCTTAGGGTTGTCGAAATCGATTATGTCCTTGTAGGACCGTGGTAAGTAGATTAGGAACCCCTGGATTTTTACTTTGTCCTCCCAGATATAAGGCACGAACCTTAATAATTAAAGAAATTTGTTTATAGGGTCATCCATAGTCATTTGACCGAGTCGTAGCTCATAAAACTCCCTGGTCTTTCTTTCCTAGTAAATTTCAGATAAATACCGTTTATTAAAGTATTTCTTGAAATCCGACCACTCCATATGTTTTTCCTTTAGGCCCTTGGTCAACTTTAGGTATTGCCATGATATACTTTCCTTTCCTTTCAGGTTATAAATGGCCATTCTAACCTTCATGTTGCTGGAATAATTGTAAATCTGAAAATACTTTTTTATGTCTAGTAACCATGCTTCAACCTCCTCCTATGTCCTGGATTCACCGTCAAAGGTGGACGGTTTGATTTTCTTAAACTCTCCTTCCAGGTGGTCCACCTATTTTCTCTTTCTTCCTATGGTTGTTTTATCTTCTGTTGATGGTGTGCCTTCGAAAGAGTTGTCCTCTTTTTCTTCTTCGGGAATGGAATTTTTGGAGGCTCTTTTGCTGACCTCTTCTCCCTCATTATTGTCTTTTCGACTCTTATTTGTTACTATGCTACACAGTAATACTTCATTTGTTTCATGTTGTTCTTGTTGTAACTTTTTCAGTTTCTCATTGTCTACCTTGAAAACTTGTAGTTCCACAATAAGGTTCCTCATGGTTTCCAGAACCTAGGTAGTTGAACTTCCTTCATTGTTTTGCCTAGGTTCTTCAAGAGATCCTTGCTCAGGATTCTCCTTGAGTCTGGTCTCTGCTTCATTCTGTACTTCCATTATCACAACAGAAATAAAAAATTTGTGTTTGTAACAGTAAGCGCTTTTGTTACTTTTTTCATCAACAGAAAAATATATACTAAACAAAAAATTTTGGCCCTGTTTAAGGTCCAAGTGTTGTAACCTTTGCTCTGATACCATATGTAATGTTCCCCAAATTTACCAAATAAAAAAGACTTTCTTAAAGACATTAAATCTCCTTTCTCTTCGAAGAACTTATTTCGAAAGACATAAAGTTATTATAAGTATATAGTTTTATCGTCACTACTTCCTTCGCGAGGTTTACACAACCAATTTAACGATATAGCCAAATATCATATACAAAACACTAAACCTCTGAGTTATTCCATACTGCACAATATCCCACATAAAAAGATTAAGGGTTATCTTTACTAGCATTCCCAATCATTCCATTCATTAAGGAGAGTATAGGGGCAAAAGTTTAACTTATTAAAACCCCACCAGTACTATATCTGTCTCTATGTATAACATTTAACATTTAAAATATAGAGAAAACCTACTAGAATTATTACCAGCTCTAAGCATGATCCATGTCTTATACCATAAAGGGTTCCTATTCGAAAAATGTTTCAAGCAATGCATACACCTTTATCGAGAGTATCACAGTCTTTAACATAAAGGTGGCTTTACCTGTTTTAACTAGTTGAGTAATAGACCTCATGGAATGATGTTTATGGTTAATCCCCGCTCTTTATTACCATAGTATTGAAATATGTTTGACGGTTGGGGCATCGTTAAGGAGCCCAACAATTTTAGTTGTCCCCTTTCGAAATCGGTAACACTAGTGAGCCAGAAGTTAGATCTTTAACTGAACGGGATGTTGGATGTGATAATTGGGTATGGTCGTAACCCTAACTGAGTTATTCTCATACTTTCAATAACTTAGTGTGAAGTTGAGAGAAGGGTTTTCTAGGTGTTGAATTAAACATATGTCTAGTCTATTAATGGCTACCTGCAAACAGTACCTTCCGAGGTTATTGCTCAGCCACTGTGTTCAATACAAAAAGCACCACCTCCATCATATCACATGACATAGTACCATGTCATAAATACACACTAAAACTCCACTGGAGAAACTGAGGTAGGTCATTGTAACCCTTCCCTCTAGTTTTTCTCTGCGCGTTACTCATCCCTGGATTCTTGGTTAGTAACAATGGAAGTCATGTCCTGGGTATCGGTGGAGGAATTTTCAGGTGGTCTGGTATTCCTACAGCTCTCGAAAAGGTAAGTTCCCATAGGCCATCCAACACACTAGCACTATAATTTCTTACTATTTATGAAAAAGGGTTTGCATCTTTTCCGCTTCTCTAGCTTCCAGTTCTTGAACTAGGGTATTTTGCAGGGTTCCTTTAAGAGTTAGCCGCTTCCTGAGTATCTCTCTATAATAAAGTCTTCTCCTGTAATTAGAAATAATAATAATAAGTCTTTTCTCAATCTTTTCTTATCTTTATGGGTCTAACTTTAAAACCTTCGGTCTCGTTTTGCGAGGGGTACAAAATCTCCATAACCATGTGACTCTGTGTTGTAAAGTATATTAATACTAATGAGTCGGCTATATCACTTGTGGTTATATCATCACATGCATACTCCTTTCGTGTACTGTAGCTGGTTATTTATCTTATTTGTGCTCTACGCATAGTTTGAAGGATAAGACCCCATGTGTCACATATCGTCGGCCTTTTTCCCCAAAACTGAACATTGGGTTAGCCTTTGTTGTTGGTATCAACAATGTTCTTAATAAAAGTCATGAAGGAAACATTCATGGTTATCCATCATGCAAGAATGTTCTATGTGAACTGTGCACACAACCCTGAACTAATAACCTTTTGTTCGAGGAGTCTGCATTTACCCTTAGATTAAAACATAGAGTTATAGGGTTTGAATCTCTCCATTCGAAGAGGTAGGGGGAATTCTCGCGGCAAGGTCGTGACCTTGGTTTTTTCTTTATTACTTATATCCGCATGTTGTAAAAAGATGTTCTTGGCATGCTGCATATTTACTTTCCTGTTTTTTATTAAGTATTGGGTCTTCAAATTCTCGGCTCGTGAAGAGTTATACATCCGAGACTTATTGTAATTACTCCACCCATGAATTATACGTGGTAAAGTCGTAAACATTTCCTGTGGTGCAGTAAGGTATTCTAGCTACTATGTAGACTTTGTTATTTTGGTTTATTATCGCACTCATCATACCTATACAAGAATTACTACAGTCATATGAATTCCACTGTGGTTAAAGTTCCAGGACTTAAAATTATTTTATACGGGTTGCTCTAATAATGTGTAAAGGAAAGGATTATAAGTATCCCAAAATCCATTGTGTTTTTCTTTGTCATTAATCTGTAACCCCTTTTATAAATCTGAGGACAGTAACTTGCAACCCTATTTGTGGTCTGAATTGGGAAATTTTGTAGAACGTGATTTATATTGTGCACTCTTTACAGTTTTGGTTATGCAATATATATATATATATATATATATATAACATTGTTCTATTTGTTTGATGCATGCTGAGCAATTGACTTAATGTTGTTCAGTTACAAGACTAAATATGGGACCCATGTTTCTATGGTGAGGGTACCCATCAGTCATTTCAAATTCCACTTCTCCCCTCCGGGTTATGGACATTTCTCTCAACGCCGATGATGGAGAAAGGAATACCCTACGTCATCCTCAAGCTAAGTGATTTTTCACGTATTAAATCTACAATGTTTCAATTTCGTGAATTCGTTTTGAACATTACTCTATCTCTAGTATTTAATTTTCGTTGATTTGTTTCCTAACTCTGTTACTGATATTCTTGGTCTTCTCTTACAGGACTAAACCGCTCTGAGGTTGTGGACTAACGAGGACACATCACTCTAAAGGTATTCGAGTTCCAACTTGCAGTGTTAAGAAAATAACCCCCCAGGTTCTATTGAAAGTGATATGGTTCCACCGTAGAATACTATTATCGTGATAGTTTTATACCAGGCTCCTATAGATAGTTGGTTATTTGTATCTTCAATCCTTAAAGAAAAAGGACAGAGGGGAAACCCCATATTGAATATGATTTCACTATTTAATAGTTATGATCACATGTGTTATGTAGAGTTTGAAGACTCATTTTAAGTGTTGTACCGACTCTGTAATAGGTAGTATGTTTTATGTATTTATGTCACTGAACCCTTGCTCCTGCATTATTGTAATGAAAAGGACTGTAAATTTTTTCTCCATTAATATAGTTGGATTTAATGGAAAGCTCTAATTCTCAAGTTATGCAACAGTCAATAAATAGCTTTATGTGTATTAGATGTTTATGTAACTCGGAAGATTTGTATAGACAACAACATGTATATATATATATATATATATATATATATATTTATTTATTCTAGTATTCACTCAAAACTTCGTTGGGTAGTTGTACAATTAAAATGTTTCTTGAGCGAATACCTATATATATATATATATATATATATATATATATATATATATATNTATATATATATATATATATATATATATATATATATATATATATGGTATATGGTATATTTTATACTTATCATGGTAATACTTTTGTTCTATGTAGATGTATTGCAACCTAAAAAAGTATACATAGGTTTTTCTTATAGATCTGTACTTAAGATTTTTCAACCTATAGCAATCTGTAATAAATATTTAAGCATATTTATACTTGAATCTACATTCATATTGCAGTTCAGAGAGTACATCACTTGAATAAGAAATTTTCACATATTCATCAACAACTATCACACACAGTAGCTCTCTTAACTCTACTTACTAAATAAATTCAAATTGTAAAATCTTATTCTACAATTCATTTCATTCTACTAGCTATTTATCTCACAAAACATTCTATCAACATAAGTAGATGTATTCCATCAGCCATAAATCAATAGAACATTTATCCATAATTAATTAAATGTATTCTACCAACTATTAATCAACAAAACATTCAACCAGGGAAGAGTAGATGAACATATCTGAACAAAGTGCTGAAACAACAAATGGAATAACCAAGTTCCACCCAACCATAGAACAAAACAACCAATCTACTTGCTTCGTTCACCCCCTAGCCTGACCATGAATCCATGAGGGTGAACCCTGAAGCTCCTCTTTCACTATACTCCTCTTTCAGATTGAATTTCTCCTTGCCTCACACTCAGAAAACAATGCTCATAACAACAAGAGTTCTCCTTTCCCCCCCAACATACTAGGAAACGTCCTGCCTCCTCCCATATTCTATATATGCAAAAACATCTTGTGCCTAGGTCTTTTCCCC
>CBVK0102116165.1:0-18777 GCA_900067695.1 Picea abies
ATTTTGAAATCGTCTATAAATCAGTCGATTCATGTGCAGAGAATGATAAATCAGTCGATTCATGTGCAGCAAATGAGGGAGAAAGTTTACAACTGATCACAACTTCACCAAGATAGGATGAAGAAAACTTTCAACAAGCACTCTAAACAGGAGGAATTTCAGGTGGAGGATCTGGTGTTGAAGTGGGATGCGAGGAATGAAGATAAGGGAAAGCACAGGAAATTCAATCATCTTTGGAAATGTCCTTTCAGAATCAACTCATATCGCGAGAAAAACACATATCTGCTAGAAGAGATTAATGCAAAGTCCACTAGTTGGGGGCCTGTAAACGACAGGTTCCTCAAACACTCTCTGGTGCAGTAAGGTCTGTTTATTTTTCATGTCATTGTAAATAGTCATTTCATTTTTGTTTTGAAAGAAGGAATTTCAATTCAGTGTGTCAGTAGAAAATTGAATCACAGAGTAAATGCCCTAAGTTTATGCCGAGTCTGGTCGTAACTATGTCAAAAAGTCTAGGTTGTGTTTTTATTTTTTCCGTTGTTTCAAATTCTGAAAGTCGAATAAGGCCCAATGGTCAGGCACTTGGTCTACTGTTCTTTGCCACCTCACTGGGAGGATAACATTCCCATTGGAGCCAGCTGTTAGCATGATCATTTTTTCATTTAGATTCAGTCTTAGTCGAGTCAGGGTCCGTGGGTCAAAGCATGTAAGGTCAGGTACTAAACAACGAATGGGTCGAAATCAACAAGTGGCCATTTGGCCCATGGAGTCAGGAAGGGATGTCAGAAACAAAACATGTGTAAGTGGTAAAGGTATTTTCCTAAAGAGTCAGGTCCTGTCAGAAGAGAAGGTTTTACGTGCCGAAGGTCGAGGAAAGTTGTTAAATAAAATTTTCATCAGCAGATGAAGTGACCATCATCAACTCATTATGAATTTAAAAAAATGAAAAATCATGACGCTCATATCACATATACTCTGCAACTCTTATCAGTTGTACTTTACACACTCTGAAGTGTACTCGTCTCATGGATGTGCTATGAAAATATTTGTCTCGCTTTGAAACCTCTAGTTACCATGGATTCAATTTTCTCTGGCATGATTCCATCCCTCGCCCTCCTAGTTATAAATTACGGTCTCTTTGCATGTATTATGTTCACCAACCAAGTTTATGCTCTGTCTATAATTCTTCCCACAAGACCTGAGTTTCTCGTTGCTGGAAAGTCGATTGCCTTCAACTGCATCAAAAACCCAGTTCAATCAATATTACTACCTTGGTTCCATGCTAAATTCACCACGCACAGAACAAATATGCGTTGCACCATGGCAACATCCTAGAACATAAGGAAAGGTGCACAAAGTAGCAGAAATGTGGGGCCTGAACCTCAAAGTTTGACATTGGTAAATGAAGATTCATATTTCAGAGCATCTTTTGAATAGGTCGGATGCATGGTCTTTTGTAAGAAAATCCAAGGATTCAACGTGAAACTGGTGGAGTAGTTTGCACTCAGATTCAACAGGTTCCACATAGTAATCGCAGGAATCACTTTCCAGGTAACAGAGGAAACTCTGTCAACCGCAACAGAGATCCCTCCGCACAGTGAAATGTGTTCGAAAGGAATGCCTTTGGATGCATGGTTCTACGAGGAGTTCATCAAACCAGACTGTTTAAATGGGAAATTGAAGTAGGCATTCTAAGTAGATATCTGCAGGTGCCTTTTCAGAAGATCTAGAGAGTGATCAAGAAATATTTCACCTGTGAGGGAAGGTTTGACAGAATATACCCACATCACATAATATTTTTTATACATTTCATAGGAAGGATACCGTTAAATCTACCTTTCTTCTTGCATCAAAGTCTCTGAGAAATGGCAGACAACATCTGAGATGAAAAAAACCAACCGAAGAAGAAACTATCTCATGTCTCACTGATTACATTGTTGATAGTTGAGGAGTTGAGGAAGTTGGGAAACAATTGGAATTCATTCCTAATCACAACCAGCATCCACAGGGACCCCAAAGGAGATTCCCCTCTACCGGTGGAAAAATTAACATCTCACTACGCGGAGGCAGAAATAGGAAGGGTCGCGAAGGAAAGAAATACATTGGAAGCCCTATCCCCCCAACAATAAACACCTCAGAGAAGAGGCAGACCAAGGAATAACAAGGAAATCGAGGAGGCCCAATTCTTGAGCGATCCACATGAAAATTCGGTCATCAAAGAGTTACTCGTGCATGCCATTCGGTCGAAACTTGTCGAAGCTCCAAGTCAAGAAGCCTGCACCAGAAGGAGAAGGACATACACCGAAGGCACATCTATTCGTGAACCGTCTCAGCAGCTAAATCAAGTGCAACTCGCTATTGCTGAGTTGTACCAGGAGAACAGGGAGCTGAGACAATAGCTAGCAGCGAGGGCCCTCGAAGCATCAAAATCACAAGGCCATGAGGGAAATGTGACTTGGCTCAAGAGGCAGCTCAGAGAAGTGCAAGATACAATTATCCAGTTGCGTGAAGCACGGAGCATTTCAGAAGAAATAAACACACATCACTTCAAGGAATGTGGACCAGCCATGGAAAATGTCTACGCGGCTCTGGACATCGCGTAGAAGAAGATGAAAGGGAACGCAATTCTGCAAAGGCAAGTAATGAATCTAAAAAGGCGCAAGGGGTCTCCAAGGAGAACGCTTCGGGTGTCAAAATGATAGAAGAGACTAGAAGCATGATTAACTGACTCCATTTTTTCCTTCTCAAACGTGGTGCGGATTTTGTCTCCATGTGTCCTGTTTCTTACCGGGAAGTAGGGAATCTGACAGATACCCACATGGCGAGCATATGATGTGCAACACTGAAATCCCATCTATTGCAAAGGAAATGTGTACGTTGGACATGAAGAGATTTGAGGAAAGGAGTTTCCCCTTAACTTGTGTTGTCATCTTAGGAACAACTACGACAATTCGTGGTTACCTACTACATGAACGCTCCAACAAATGATTGCGCAAAAGAAATAAAGGTTGTTACAATAGGTGGTGGGAGTCTGAAAGAGAACTTGATCATCTAGATACCTTGTCAAAGTAAAATCATCAACACCTCACTCTCCAACGATGATATCTTGTTGATGAACGAACTGTCATGGCAGAAATGAGTGATTATGGTGCGATTGAGTACAGCCAGTTTCTATTTTTAGTAAAGTTCCATATGAAGAGTCATCTAACAGAGAATAGTTAGAACCTAATTTCTAGGGATAGTAGTTAGAGCATAGGGTAGCCTGAGCAGCACACCCTTGTCTATATATTTCGTCTTTTCAATGTAAGCCAAGTTGGTTGGCAAATATAGTGTAGAGAATGACTATTGAATGTAGATTTTGAATTCGATTGAAACTTAATGCAGGTCCTGAATCTTTGACAAAAATATTCTAATGGTATAATTTTGATGTATTGCATTATCTCTTTGCGTACGTTCTTTCCTGTGTTCTTTATCTTCATATCTATATTTTGTCTAAATCATAACGTGATTTTGAATCTAGAATTCACCGCGCGATGCTCTAGATTCATGCCATTTAGAAAACTGTGTTTCTTCTAAGAAAACTGTGAATTCATCCCCAGCGGTGCTCCTCGTTTCTTCATGTTTTTTTCTCTCACCACACACAATGATTTTTAACTGAAAGACTATTTCTTACTTATCCTTTATCCTCTCAGGTTCAGTCACTAAGTCATTTGTTTCTATCGTTTTCTTAAATCGACTCCATATCCCATTGTCTTTCTTTCTTTTGCCAATAGAACCATAAATATTTTATAAAAGTGTTAAATCTAGCCGATAGTTTAAAGACATACCCTGTACATAGACGACATCTCAGAGAGAGCCCTCTCTAGATCAGAAAGGTTAGTTTTTGGCCTCAAAGTTGGTTTGTAGGTTGCCTCTGTCATTCCTTTTCTCTACCAAATGAAGTTTACAGAGTGCTAACAGATATAGTGGGCTATGTTATATGGCCTAGGAGGGAAAGTATCCAATTTTATCAGTTCACCCCTCCTAGAGAGACCGGTCAAGAAGTAAATGTCTTTAGTGGTTGGTGCTAGTGATTGGCCTTCTATCATAAATGCCTTTTCATCTGGGTTCCAATACTCTACCAAATGGTTTACAAGTCTTAGTTGATCTCTCATAAATGGACAACGAAAGAATTTCCATAATCCACATTGTTTCATTGTTGCTACCTCCCCTAAGTTTTCCTCAACCATTTGGTCAATCTATTCATGTTCTCTTTCCCTCCAATGCACATACATCCATAGTCATGCAACCATTTTGCAAGTTAGTGCTTCTTTTTTTCAAATTTTTTGAGCATGTGTGTGCCCTTTGTTTATGATATCGACGTATGTATTCTTTCTAAGAGTGTCTCATACTGCATACATATGTGCACTAACTATGAAAAGTGCACATAAACACACAATCGTGTAGAATTTTGGAGTGCGCAACCCCCAAATCCATCTAGAAATTGAAATGAATGAATGGAATTGCAAGTAAAGGGAAGGAGTACTTACTTGGCCCACGAATGAGTCTATTTTGTCCACTGATGATCTCAAAATTTCTAATTGATGATAGAGGGTTTTGAAGAGTTTTGGGAATTTTCAAAGTTCAATGGTAAAAATAACCCTTTTTACTTCTATTTATGTCCTTTTTGACCCTATTTTGACTTGGTTTGGCCCCAAACTCTTCCCTTTTTTTTCACTCGATAGATGTTTTGGTTCTTCTCAATGATATTTTGGTATTTTAAACTTCTTTTTCCTTTGGATTTGGTATTTTTGATGGATGGGCACTACTTATATCATCCTATGACGAAGTTATGATCTTGCCATTTGCATCTAGGATAGGTTGTCACCTACTTATATTTTTCATTTCTATTGATTGTTTTCTCTTTTCCATAGGTTCAACCGAACCGAAGTGTGACACAGAGATTTCTATGCTACTTTAGAATTGTCATAATTAGGTGTTAGAGCCTCCCCCCACATGGATTCCCTAGGTATATCCTTGTGTTTCATTTCAGCGTCCATGCTATGAGTTTCCTATAGGATCGAGAGTCCCTTTTATCCCTATCATGACTCAGTTATAAGCCTCATATCTTTTCTCAAATGATTTTTTTGACTTCAACCCACGGGACAGCCTTAGAGCATGGTTTGTCTTATTTCAATCTAATTTTAAACTATGAAAGTGACATCTAGCGAGAGATTATTTATCCTTTTAAGCCTCGCTTAGATTACATATGAAAAGGAGCCTCTTTGGAGTCCCCTTTAATCTCTTTTTATACTCCCTAAAATTGAAAATATTGTCGAGCGATCTTGTTTCCTTTCATGCTCGTCAAAATGAAATTTGAAGGCACATCTATCCGACGATAGTTTTCCCCTTTTTCAATCTGGATGGCTAATTGACAAAAAGGGTATGCCCTAGGAACTATGGTTTTCTAGGAGAGTTTTCTCAGGTATAAGTTTACCCCTTTTTCAGCCCCTAGGAACTAAAATTACGAAAAGGGCCATTCTCCTTGGTTTATCTCTTTTTTGAGTCTTGGAGATTATTTACAAAAAAAGACACCTATGGAGACTTCTTTAAGCCATTTTAGACTCCCTAAATAGGAAAATATCATCGAATTAACTTGTTTCTTTCACACTCTTTAATAGTTCCTTAAAGAACATATATTTGGCATAAGTTTAGCCATTTTTCTATCTAATAGATTAACTAGGAAAAAATAATACCTTGGGGGATATGTCCCACCGAGCAAGTTTTCTCAGGTATTAGTTTATCCCTTTTTCGGGCCTAGGGAAATAATTTTATGAAAATGGAAATATAGTTCTCCTCGGTATAAGTTTAAACCTTTTCCGCAACATGGAGACTAAACTTACAAAAAAGGTCCACCTCAGGAGTTTCCTCTCACCGAGAGAGTATTCCCAAGTATTGTTTTATTTTTTTTCAGCATTGGGGATCTAAGTGTACGAAAAAGAACACTGTGGAGTCTTATTTTAGTGTTTTTCAGACTCTCTAAAAGTGAAAAAACTTTGATCTTACCTTCTCTAGGATCTTAAAAATTTACATTAAAGGAGTCTTGTTGTGTCGTTTCATAATCTCATCGCATGTCTCATTCTTGCATCTTTGTCCTAATGTCGGGTCCATTTCACTATTAATGAACCTTTAGAGAATTCATTAGGTGTGAGCCTTATATAATTTTTACCTTTATGATATGAAACCTTAACCCATGGGGGAATTTTCCCGAGTCTCCTTATCCTACACATGTCTCATTGCACTGAGCATCAATATGTTCCATGCGTTCAGAACCAGTTTGGTTTCCTACAAAACTCGTTCCTCATTTGTAATGTAACATTATTTTATTATTTTTCAATCTCGTTAAATACATTAAAAGAAAAAAACATCAAATATTCCAAAAATAGGGGATGGGGAAACATTCTCTTTTGTTGGTAGAAATATAGTCACCCTTGGAAAAAGCACATCCTTCAGTTTTTTTTACGAGAATTAGGATCTAGTATGGCCTTAGGAAGTTGTTCTTGCTATATAGATATGTGTCCTCCTTTGTTTGGTTACCATTCCAAACATATGGAGATTTTTTTGTGCCTCTTCTGCCACAGACTTATGTCAATAACATGCTACTTGATTCTTTTCATGTATCATTCTCTTGTCCATGGGAAATTATTGCAACCTGATTCGACCATTCCGCGATAAGTCTCTTGTCCATCATGAGTCATCCATCCTAAGAGTTCTGCCAATTTCACATTCATAATCAATGAAGTTCAGTGTCTGATGATCGAGATCCTCCATTATTTCCATGATGACTTGTCAAATACCTTAGAGGAGTGAGTATTTTACTCCTATTTTACTCCTACACACGTTCCGAAGATATTGAAGCTACTTCTCGAGTTATGAATCTAGCATCTCCAGTCATAGAAATTAATTCCTCTTGAAGATTCATATAACGTTTTATATCTTCCGATGATTTTGAGATGTAGAGCCATTGTGTATTATCCATGGCTATACTTTATATTGGAATACACATTGGTCATGTAGCCATGATTACTATAAATATGACATGGATCTCCAGTGTATTTGATTTCCATCCATGCTTAGTTTGTCCTGAGCATGGGTATGCCCGCCTCAGTGATTATTATTATATTGCAGATGACGCACTCATGGATGCTCGCTTGGGCTCACTCGAATCTAGTGCTTTCCCACTTTTGTAAAGATGTTGTAATTTATTTTAGCCATCAATTGCTCTTCCGACTTCACACATTGGGGGGCATATGTTATAACTCAAAATGCCATTACTATGCATTTATGATGTTGGCCCACTCATTAACACATATGTAACCCTTTTCATTCGATTTCCTCTCAAAAAACACTTTTTTGTATGGTGTACGCACCCTGATACATATGCATGACATGTGTATATGATATATACATACCTAAAAGCCCGCGTACATATGCTAGTTGCATACCTGAAATCCCACGTGTACTCTAAAAAATTGAAAAAACATATAAAATCCGTGCTTTCTGGTAGAGTTTACAGGCTATATTAGGTTGCACAACCATTTTATCTCTTGTAGCCCTTTTGAAAACCGAATAAGCATCATTTCTCCATGTAAAGAGGGCCCTAGGGGGGGTCATTTGGAGATATCAAAGAGAGAAAAGTGAACTTTGCCAAAATTTATCCCTTACATTCCAAGCCTTTTTGCATCCTGCTTTGAGTTTCATCCTCAACATTCCCTTCAATCCATCCTCCTTATACAATCCATCACTTTCCCCTATATTGGCATGTTGGTTGTGAGGATAGCATATTGGGAATAGTGCACTTAGAGTCAAAGTAGAGGAACCCATGCGAGGTTCGTGGAGCGGTGCCAACAAAATTCAGGTTGTAACTTCCAAATTTGTTATTAATAAAAGAGAAAAATTCTTGTCCCAGATATTTATATCTTGATGTTTATGTTTATGGATTTTTTTCATGAATATCTAACCCATTAGATGATCTTTATAGTTATGCATATGATGTCATAGTTTTTTCTATAAAAACATTTCAGCCTAGCTTTGGGAGGATGCCTACAATATTGGGATAGACAACAACCGAAAGGAATCGACAATAGATGGAAGGACTTAAGGTACACATTCCGATCTTCTCTCTCTTCCCTTAATTATTCTAAGGTATTGTCAGATTTGGGTAGAATAAAATATTTTATGTCTTGTAAGGTGTCAAGGCTCTGCCTAGTTGCTAGACATAGATTGGGGGGATTTTTCCCCATAGAAAACATCTACATTGAAGGAACTCTAGAAAGGGTATCTTGCATAGTATGATGAAGAATTTTTGGCTCTCACATATCACTTTTGGAGATTTATTTAGAACGACCACATCCTTTGGCAGTTATTGGTTCATTGTTTGGAGGAATGCTTCACCATTGATGGTTTTTACTCATCTTTTGTGGTGCCGATGCTCTCCTTCCACAACCCGCAGGTCGGAGAGTCCACGCCAGCGCAGGAACTTTCCTTCTTCCATGACCTGAAGAACTCTCAACATTCTTCTATTTCCCTATCGGGAAATATGCACCCACAAAAATCCTTTTTACGGGATCCCCCCTCTTTACAATCGGAAGATCAGACTTCGCGACTTCACGAGGTCAATGGTCAAGCGTTGGGCTCTCGAATCCCTGAGACCCGACAACTAGTCAACGCTGAACTTTTCCTATCATGGTTTTCCCTATCGTGATTTTGACACTCGCGATGTCAAGCAACTTGTTTTTCTGACCCCCGAGTCCCGATATGTCGAAACTCTGTCGCACGCGCGAGTTGACTATTCAACGGTCTTCCACTTCATCGACATTTCAGAGTTCGCAATATCGTGAATCCTGGTGCATATGTTTCGGGACTTCTGGCTACAAAACCCTGATAAGGCGTGCCACCTATCCACTAACTGACTCCTGTGGCCCCATGTTGTTCCTCGACTCGTCTGGATATCGCGTATCGTGATTTTTCAATTCCCGTTGCAATGTTATGGAGTTTCAACCTACGAAACCCTGATATGCGAATTCCTCGAGTAGATCTAACGGTCCTTGTGACTCGAATCCATGGTCCTGCACCTCTTGATCTTTGAACCCTTCGACGTCCTCGCCGTAACCTCCCTACTCCTTCCTGATATCTGATGGCTCACAGAACTTTGTGACTTCTCCTTGGAGAATTTCGACCGTCCTTCCTCCCTTGGCGATTTCTACGAATGGCCAAGTGTTCCTCCATGGAGCTCGTCCACCTGTACGCAAACTAGCGACGCCTTCTTAATACTTCCAGTCGCAACTTCCCTTGCATTGTCCTTTAGAAATTTCAAAGGCCTTATCCTTCCTGAGCTTACTATACCTTTGGGCCTTGGAAAAGGCTCTTGGGCGCACTCCTTGCAGAAACTTTCAAATGCTTTCTATGTGTTGAATCCTTTCGAATCTCCACACACCTGTAGAAACAATATCTTAAATGCTTTACTCAGGTTCGCAACCCTGAGACTTTACTTGGCCTGAGCACACCTTGCATAGCTCCTGTACCTGTCTGCACCTTAGAGCGAATGAGAACAAAAGCTATCTCTTATCTGAACCCTTTGTCAACGCACTCCTTGCAGACAATTCCACTGCACTCCTTGCAGGAATCCTCGTTCAGATAGAGAAACAATTGAAAGTCATTCCTTCTTCCTTTCAAACTTTAAAATCAAACATGAAATCATATACACAACATATAAAGAAAATGTATAACAGGAAGCAAACATACATGAGCATATCATTCGACATCAATACACAGAGAACAACACAAAATCATGAATTTGAATCAAACTCTTCTATTAATCCAAATATCTATACATGGGTGTTCTTTATACAACTCTCTGCTTCTCCTATACTCCAATGCTTCATCTCCAATTATGTTACAATACACAATGAGGGTGTATATATCCCGTTTCCCTCTTGCGCTCTAAAACTATCTAATCTAGAATTAAATTCTATCTACCCGCATTAACTACTTTAAATGCCTTCTACCTACTAAGGATGAGAGAAAATCGCTCAAGGTCCGATTACATCATACAAGTGTTCCTCTTCTTAATGACTACATTTAATATTGCGCAACAACTTCCACGCTGGCTCTCTTGATGTGGGCGATGCTTCTGCATCATACTCCCTCGCTTGAAAAAATTCATGGGCTCCTGTCCATGAGATACCACACGGTCTGTTCATGCTTCTGAATCTCCACTTCATTCTCCCAGCTAGCATATTCAACTGGATAGTTCTTCCACTTGACCAGATACTCGAAGTATTCTTTCCACCTGGTCTTCTTACTCACTCTTTTATCCAGTATGTACTCCTTATGTGGCTTTTCTGCTACTGGCATATGCTTTGTGCACTGAACCACTAGCTACTCATCTCTAGTCTCTGTTTCCTCAGCCTTATATGGGTACAAATCTGAGATATTGAATATCGAAGAAATTTCGATGCCATCGGGTAATTCAATCTCATAAGCATTCGCCCCAAATCTCTTCAATACCCTACATGGACCGATTTTCTTCATCTTCAACTTATTATATGTCCCTCTCGGGAACCTTTCTTTCCTCAAATGTGCCAGAACCAAATCACCAACCTCAAACTAAAGTTGTCTTCTATGTTGGTCTTCCCTGCACTTATACTCCTGGTTTGAATTCAGCAGTCGCTCCTTCACCTGGCTGTGAAGTTCCTTCATCACCTCTGCGAATTCTTCGGCACTAGCGCTCCTAGTCCCAGTCTGTTATGAATCTCTCAGCTCAGAAATTCCTCTCGGCTGCATGCCATAGACAACCTGAAATGGACTCTGCCCCGTGCTCCTATTAACTGAGTGATTATATCCAAATTTTACCTGCGGTAATACATTGTCCCACTGGCTGTAGTGTTATGTTACCAAGATCCTCAGGAAGTCTTCCAGACTTCTGTTTGTCCATCCGTCTGAGGATGATAAGCCGAACTAAATGACAAGTTAGTTCCCATATTCTTCCATAAGGTCCTCCAAAAATACCATATGAATTTCGTATCTCGATCTGAAATTATACTCTTTGGCAACCCATGAAGTCGAATGACCTCTCTGAAAAATAGGTTCGCAATGTGAGTTGTGTCACTGGTCTTCTGACATGGAATAAAGTGTTCCATCTTGGAAAATCTATCCACCACCACAAAGATTGAATCAACACCCCTTTGTGTTCTTGGCAACCCTAACACAAAATCCATGCTAATTTCATCCCACGGCCTTTCGAGTATGGGAAATGGTTGATAAAACCCCACATTTTTCTTCCTTCCCTTAGAATGTTGGCAAATTCTACATCTTTTTACAAATCTCTTGACATCCGCTCACATTCCCAGCCAAAAATATGACTCATTCATCTTTGCAAATGTCTTGTCGTGACCAAAATGCCTGACCAATCCTCCACTGTGTTTCTCCTTTAGCAAGTTCTCCCTCATGGAGCATTTCAGAATACACAGCTGATTACCTCTAAACAATAATCCTTCCTGGATCATGTAGTCTATCCATGGGCTTCTGTCACTAAGAATTGGATTTTTAGCTGCTTCATATGCCTCTTTAAAATCTTGATCATCAGTGTACATGTCCCTGAGATCATCAAAACCTAAGGTTTTGGCTTTGAACTCCTGTAGCAACAAACACTTCCTTCTCAAAGCATCAGCCACTTTGTTAGCAGTACCCGAAATATGTTTTATCACAAAAGTGAAATTCTGCATATACTCAACCCATTTGACATGTTTCTGGTTCAACTTCTCCTATTGAGTCACAAACTGCAATGCATGATTGTCACTGTACAATACAAACTCCTTCGGGATCAAGTAATGCCTCCATTTCTTCAATGCCTGGATGATAGCATAAAAATCCTTGTCATAAGTGGAGTAATTCACCTTCACCTCATTTAGCTTCACGCTGAAATATGCTATCGCCCTATCTTCTTGAATCAAGACTGTCCTGATTGCAAATCCGCTTATGTTGCATTTCACCTAAAATGTCTTCTGGAAATCTGGAAACACCGGAACTGGTTGTTCCATAATCCTCCTCTTCAACAGATTGAAACTCTTTTCAGCCTCTTCAGTCTAGTGAAAATACTTGTGTCTTTTCTTCACTATATACATCATTGCTTCACTAATTCCACTGAAATTCCTGATGAATTTTCGGTAGAAACTAGCTAATCCGTGAAAGCTTCTCACCTCAAAAATATTCTTCTGTGATGGCCAATTCTTGATCACTTCCACCTTTTCTGGATCCATCCTCAACTCATTTTCCAAAATAACAAACCCCAAGTAAATGAGCTTTGTCTTCATGAATGAGAACTTCTTCATGTTTATTAACAACTTCTCCTGCTATAACTTCTGCATCACTATAGCCATATGCTTCAAATGCTCTGCCACTGTTTTACTAAAAAACAGTATGTCATCTAAATACGCAATGAAAAATTTCCCGATGAACTCCCTCAAGACTTCGTTCATAAACCTCATGAAGGTACTCGGTGCATTTGTTAAGCCAAATGACATAACAAGCCATTCATACAACCCTTCGTTGGTTTTGAATGCTGTCTTCCACTCGTCACCTTCTCTCATGCGGATCTGGTGATAACCACTTTTCAAATCAATCTTTGAAAAATACGTTGCTCCACTCAAGAAATCCATCAGATCATCCATCCTTGGCAATGGAAACCTGTACCTAATGGTTATCTTATTGATCACCCTTGAGTCAGTACACATCCTCCAGCCTCTGTCTTTCTTTGGACTGAGTACTATTGGAAAAACACATGGACTCAAGCTTTCCCTGACCAAACCTTTGTCCAACAAATGCTGGACTTGCCTCTTAACCTCCTCATTCTCTTGTGGTTTCAATCTGTACACGGCTTTGTTTGGAAAACTGGCTTCTGGTATGAGATCAATATAATGACTCACACTCCTGATCGATGGCAACGAACGAGGTAATTCATCCACTATTATGTCAGTGAACTATTCCAACAGTTCCTTAACTTCTTCTGGTAAATCATCTACCCTTGTGCTAGTCAACACAATCTTAGGTTTCCTAACCACAATGAACTGTAGATCCTCCTTCTTCTTAACCTCATTAAGAAGTTCCTTCCCACTCATGAGAAGTACAGTGTTTCTTACTTCTGGCTTCACCTCCTTATCCTTGATTGGAAGCAACATGTGTGTCCTCCCATTCTTCTCCAGGTGTATGTGTTCATTCTACCATCATGAATCACATTCCTGTCATATTTCCATGGTCTACCCAGCAATAGATGACAAACATCCATAGGGATGACATCACATAATGTATTATCATTATATCCCCCTATCTTAAATTCAACTAAACATTGTTTAGTGACAGTTACCTGGTGTCCCTTATGTAGCCACGAAACTCTGTATGGGCTTGGATGATCAGTCATCTCTAGCTCCAAATTTTCTACCATCTCGGTTGAAACGAGATTATCCATGCTACCACTGTCTATAATGACCTTGCATACCCTGTCCATGGTATTGCAAGCAGTCCTAAAAAGTCTAGTCCTTTGGACTGAAATCTTGACCTCTTTCTCGGGTGTCAAAAGGACTTTTCGCATCATCAACGATCTTCTACCTTCAGCATCTTCTGCCCCAACATCTCTCCTCTGTGCTTCGGTGACATGAGCTTCTCCAATCTCCTTCCTTTTATCTGGAGACTCATAAGACTTGTGCCCATTCTTTCCACATGTGAACCATGTAATTACTCCACCTCTTCCTCTTCCTCTACCTCTAGTACGAGGAAAAGTGTTGTTGTCAGCATAATCTCCTCTCTACTCAGTATGCTTCCCTCACTGTGAGGTTCCGCCTTTCTAAGTTTGAGTCTGAGGTTTCTTCCAGTCCTCTTTAGGCTTCTGATATTTATCCTGGGCAATTGATTTTCCTCTGGGCTGACTTCTGCCTCGGCCCCTCTGACTTTGCTTTCGGCTCAACTTCTCCTCAACTTTCAGAGCCATATGATAAGCATCCTACACCGTTCAGATGGTTACCATACTCATCTCATCTTGGATATCATATCTCAGGCCATTCATATATCTGGCAACCTTTTCATCATTGCTCTCCTGATGACCTGCCCTGATGTTTAGTTTGTATAATTCCTCAGTGTATTCTTTCACTGTCATCAGCTTCTATCTCAGGTTTTGCATCCTCCTGAACAGAGTAATTTGATAGTCGATGGGGATGAATTTTTCCTTCATCTTAGCAATCATTCTATCCCAGCTCTTGATCTTCTGCTTGCCCTTGTAGCGTCTATCATCTTGTAGTTCATCCCACCACAATGTTGCATGTCCTTTCAATCTTGTGATAGCATGCTTGACCTTCTTGTCCTCCTCGACATCTTCATAGTCGAAGTATGTGTCTAGAGCTCTAATCTAGTCTAGAAGATCTTCTGCATCCAATTTTCACTCATAAACTGGGATGTCCATTTTCAGTCTTGCACCCATTCTAGAAATAGCTCTGATCAAATGTTCGTTTGATGCATCTTTAGCCGCAACGTCTTCCTCATGTTCAGCCTCAGCTTTGCTTTGGGAATCACTCAGATCCGCCGCACTGACTGTGCGTGTTTGAGTTGTCTCCATGTCTTCGAGTCTAGCTCATAGATCATGCATCTCTCTCTCTATAGCTGGATCTATCATCTGCCTGCCTCTTCTTCACGGCATTTCCCTATCCTCTGGATCGGGTGTCTGCATGTCCCTTCTCCTTGGTAGCATGATGAATTCTTCTTCTCTGCTATAAAAGTCAAAGAATCTTTATGCGCTTTGATACCAAACTAGTGCCAATGCTCTCCTTCCACAACCCACAGGTCAGAGAGTCCATGTCAACGCAGGATCTTTCCTTCTTTCACAGCCTGAAGAACTCTCAACGTTCTTCTATTTTCCTATCGGGAAATCTGCACCCATAGAAATCCTTTTCATGGGATCCCCCCTCTTTACAATCGGGAGATTAGACTTCGCGACTTCGCGAGGTCAGTGGTCGAGCATTGGGCTCTCGAATCCTCGAGACTCGACAACTAGTCAACGCTGACCTTTTCCTATCGAGGTTTTCCCTATCGCGATTTCGGCACTCGCGATGTCGAGCAACTTGTTTTTTCGACCCCCGAGTCCCGATATGTCGAAACTTCGACGCATGTACAAGTTGACTATTCAATGGTCTTCCACTTCATCGGCATTTCGGAGTTCACAATATCACAAATACTGGTGCATATGTTTTGGGACTTCTTGCTGTTAAACCTCAATAAGGCATGCCACGTGTCCACTGACTGACTCCTGTGGCCCCACGTTGTTCCTCTACTTGTCGGGATATTGCGTATCATGATTTCTCAATTCTCGTTGCAATGTTACGGATTTTCAACCTACGAAACCCCAATATGCGAATTCCTCGAGTAGATCCGACGGTCCTTGTGACTTGGATCCACGGTCCTGCCCCTCCTGAGGTTTGAACCCTTCGACATCCTCACCATAACCTCCCTACTCCTTCCTGAGATCTGATGGCTCACAGAACTTCACGACTTCTCCTTGGAGAATTCCAACCGTCCGTCCTCCCTTCGTGATTTCTACGAATGACCAAGTGTTCCTCCACAAAACTCATCCACCTGCACACAAACTAGCGACGCCTTCTTAACACTTCCAGTCGCAACTTCCCTTGCGCTGTCCTTCAAAAATTTTGAAGGCCTTATCCTTCCTGATCTTTCTATACCTATGAGCCTTGGAAAAGGCTCTTGCGTGCACTCCTTGCGACAACTTTCAAATGCTTTCTAAATGTTGAATCCTTTCGACTCTGCGTACACCTACAACAACAATATCTCAAATGCTTTACTCAAGTTCGCAACCCAAAGAATTTACTCGGCCTGTGCACGCCTTGCACGGCTCCTACACCTGTCTGCACCTTAGAGCGAATGAGAACAAAAGCTATCTCTTATCTGAACCCTCTGTCAACGCACTCCTTGCAGACAATTCTATTGCACTCCTTGCAGGAATCCTCATTCAGATAGAGAAACAATTGAAAGTCATTCCTTCTTCCTTTCAAACTTCAAACTCAAACATGAAATGATATACACAACATATAAAGCAAATGTATAACAGGAAGCAAACATACATGAGCATAGCATTCGGCATCAATACACAGAGAACAACACAAAACCATGAATTTGAATCAAACTCTTCTATTAATCCAAATATCTTTACATGGGTTTTCTTTACACAGCTCTGTACTTCTCCTATACTCCAATGCTTCATCTCCAATTATGTTACAATACACAATGAGGGTGTCTATATCCTGTTTCCCTCTTGCGCTCTAAAACTGTCTAATCTAGAATTAAATTCTATCTACCTGCATTAACTACTTTAAATGCCTTCTACCTACTAAGGACGAGAGAAAATCACTCAAGGTCCAATTACATCATACAAGTGTGCCTCTTCTTAATGACTACATTTAAGATTGTGCAACAACTTCAAAGTATTTTCAAAGTTCGTGCTGGGATTTGTCCAATTTTCCTTCGCTTCTACACTGGCTCGGTTGATGTGGGCGATGCTCCTGCATCATTTTGTAGCTAGGGTCATTTTTGCTTCAATACTAAGACACCCACCTTGAAGGAGATATGAAATTATTTTATTTTATTTTAAACTAGAAACTTATTTATGATCTTTTGACCTAATTCCTCTATATAATATGTGCCAAATGCTTCACCACTGTTGTTATATGCCAAGAGGATAAGGAATCAATCTTCCACATGAGTGATTTGATCATGTAAATCTCTTTTTGTAAGTTCTAGCGACCCTTATTCTAAAGCATTATGGATAATATGGTTTTACTCTTGGATCATTGATTCTCACCATAAAAAATGTTTTGGAGCCTTACTTAAATTGATCTCTTTTTTCCCTGGGTGAATATATCCTTAGAACCTATCAATAAAACCTCAACATATATCTTAAGGAGAAGGGTCCTCTCCCCACTGTTTCCTATATATTTCAGCCATCCAAAGGAATAATTAACTCTCAAACATGCTGGAAATATGTGATCAAAATTTCTATTCATTTTTCTCTCATTAAGTTTGTGAAGAGGCTTCAAGCTAATTTCTTCCATGACCAAAATCTTTCCAACCATTAAGCATTACTAGAATTCCATTAATAAGTGGGACTTAATATTGCATGCATAAGGTGGAGTAATAATTTTAATGCCCTCCTTCATTATAGCTTGATTCTAATCTATAAATATATCTATGACCATCCCTTCAAGGAGTAAACACCACTTATATTCTATTAGGATAGGGAATTCTTGTCATTAAGAATTATTTATCTTGAAAATATGCTCGAGTTACACATTTATTAGATCCAAAATATTTAATATATCTTTTTTATCTCATCTCTTATATACCTCTATATTGTAGGTTGTTTTTGTATGCTATGTTGAAAGTGGAATTTACTTGCTACTTTAGTGTTGAGGAAGATATGTAGGGGAAATCTTCCCACTATCATATGATATGCCATAAATCAATAAAACCCTATTCAATATTAAATCCCACACCAGATAAATAGGCCACAACCTATAAACCTACAAATTAAATTATTAACCTTTCACTAGGAAGCACTCAGTAGAAATTGATTGTTATAGTTAACAAAAAAATCATTAAAACAACATTATATTTATGTGACTGTGACACATGCACCTACAAGTGAATTATTTTATGTGTGTTGTGTGTTTATATTTCAAATAATTTAAATGTAAATCCATTTACAATTGCCATTAAAATATAAAACTATAAAAAATGTTATTCTAATATCAAAATATTTGGATAGTTAGGTAGTGGTCTTGCAAATATTTAAAAACATTGGAATCATTCTTGTGCATCCACCAAAATTGATAGTTGACCCAATAACTGTAGTCAATAGATCCCTCCTTACAAAAATTAAATACCATTCCCATAGAAAAATAACCACAATTAGATAGAATACAAAAAATAAATCCCAATCCCATAGAAAAATAACCACAATTAGATAGAATGGGATGCTTAGGATGAAATAGAAGAGGACCTTCAATTAGAGACTATCTCCTAGATAGGTTTAAAAACTCCCTATTATTTGACCTAGATGAAGATACAATTTCCATTTAATTGGCATATTTTTGAAATGAAATAGACATGTGTCATCAAACTTGTCTATAGTAATATCCCAAGAAGAAAAGGTTCTATTTTTCAATACCCATAACCAAAATTGATGATTAAAACCATTGAGTTCTTTTAGAATTAAAGCCTATGAGCAATCTTATTTCTCGTAGAAGAATTGAAATATTGATGAATGTATGCCTCTTAGTTAGAGTCAAGTTTAATAACCTCCATTTAATTTATGTTATTTTTAATTGGTTGTGCCTCTAATTATTTTATTTCTATAAGCCTTCGGTTCCCAAACATCTCAAACTAAATTTGTGTTATTCTATGTAATGTCTTTGAAACAAGTGAGACCTTATAAATCCCACCACTTTAGTAAACTATAATCTATGGATACTATTTCTAGTTTTGGGAGCATTGGGAGTGTTTGAGTTGGTCTCCTCTTGTCTGAAATGAGCATTTATGAAATATAAAGCATGAATGGGTTCATATGCAAACAAAATTTATAAATATAAAACCTTGAATTGAATTTTCAACAAAATGCATTTAAGTATTAGGGAGTTCTTTCCAACTTTTTTTCTTCTCATTTCTTTATGAGTTATTTGTTGG
>CBVK0102116167.1:0-10033 GCA_900067695.1 Picea abies
GGTCGCATTCGGGTAAGCTACGGGGACTAACCCTCTGTGGTTTAACTGATTGTGGTGGTCAGATCGTATTATGGGGATCACTTTGGGGTAAATCCACAATTACTGCGTGGAAGCCTTTTAGTTGATTTTAGGCTTGATACCTTGCTCGTACGTTCGGATTAGACTGTCGACTGTTCCCGCCCAGGGGCTGACTGCGAATTGGTAACCTTGGTGGCCATAATCTTTAGGGTATTACACAAGGTGATGGTGACGGGAAGTCTCACTGTACCTAGAGCAGACATTGGTCAAACTCACTCGGGCTCCTTGGAGGGTAAATCCACAATTACTGTGTGGAAGCTTGCACCAAGGCGTAAGTCTGTTAAGCAGGTTGCCATTGTAACTATTCCACCCTATCCTCACCCCTTCTGGACTTGATCACGTGATGTTGGATTTCATCACCAACTAGTACAGTCATCAAAAGAAGGTCATGTTTGCTTGGTTGTGATTCTTAGATTTTTTAGTGTATGTTGTTTATTTTTCATTAGTTGGCCATAGATCTCTTTCGCCGACTCTTCTTCGCCAACATCGACCCTCCACATCGCTCACGAAGGCTATAGGGACTTCCTCCAGAAAATATGGAAGGAAACACCCCTTTACCCCCTCATTCTACGGAGGAGTCTCCTCAACATAGCGAGGTTCAAAACACTACAACTTCCCAGGAAGAAGTTCCCATTCCTTTGGAGAATTTTCGAATTGTTTCAGAATCTTCGGAAGCTTACCGCATTCCGGAGGGATACGAATGATAGATCCTCCACCTGAATTTCGCTGGAGAATTTGTTGTCGTTAATCCTTCTGACATTCCAACTGGGTCTTCTCAAAACCCTTTAGCCAATGACCCCTTTTTGACCGCAGACGTTGTTCGAAGTCCACCACGATTAGTGCGAGATCTTTATGAAACAAGGGAAGGTGTCGATGCACCTTTTTCCTATACTGTACCCCCACATCACTTCATCGGTACCACCACTTTTATAGCCACACCACCCGTTGGTCCGAACACACCATCTGTTGGCCCAAGGTCTACTATTCCCCTTGAGATGGCCCATTCGACCATGGTCCCACACATTTCGACTATCCCCGCCAGTAACACGGTAGTTAATCAAGCTCTAATTGGCACACCTATAACACCAAGACCTACACTTCCCTTTGGATTCAGGGCACTGAATGCTTCTACTACCACCACTACCCAAACCACTACCCAAGTTATACAGGGAAGTTCCATACCTATCCAACAACCCGAAGGGACCGGTCTTGGTGGTCCTAACCCAATCAATGACACCGGTCAATCATTTACGTCTGGCACTCAAATCCTGGGAACTCTACCTCAAACTGGGGGGCATCCTCCCACCGGAGGACAAATTCCATTCGAAGGGAACTCCAATGCTGGGGGGCATCCTCCCACTGGAGGAAAAATTCCATTTGGGGGGCACCCTCATGCTGGGGGGTAGCCTCAATCCGGAGTCTTCCATCAACCACACAGACAAAATGTGTCTACCGCACCTAATCTGTGGAGCGTCCCTTTTCAAGGAAACCCACAGTTCTCGGCAGGACAAAATGTTTAGACCCCGCAACAACCCCCTTATGGAAAAATTCCAAACCCACCCTACAACCCACAAAACCCATCCGATTATCCTCCGCTCACACATACTTCTCAAAACATCTTAAATCCTATGTACCTCGGTCAAAACCAACCTCACATGAGAGGGCCCATGAGTTATAATTATCCACATAACCCAGTATTGGGCCCCACTGGTGTCCCTCTGCCACACCAACATTACCCACAGGTTAACTGACAACTACGTTTTCTAGCTACCCTGGATCTTCCAGACTTGTCTCGGTTGACGAATGATCCTATTTATCATTCTCCGGTTTGGCCAGCTATTCCAGCTAAACTCCCTTCTGATATCCCAAAATTCGACGGAAAGTCCAGAGAAGACCCGAACAACCATGTGATGACTTTCCATTTGTGGTGTTCATCCAACTCCCTCATGGATGATTCGATTCATTTGCGTCTTTTCCAACGAACACTTACGGGTTCCGCAACGAAATGGTATATTGAATTACCACGTGCATCTTTTCACAATTTCAACTCCCTCGCCATGTCCTTCCTCACGCACTTCCAACTACCCATTCGATACGAGATAGGTACTGAACTATTAACCTCCCTTCGTTAGACAACGTCTATACATATCTCCGATCATATCCATGAATGGAGATGACGACGAAGGCTAATCAAAGCGGTCATTCCTGACCAATTGTTAGTGGAATGGTTCACGAAATCATTGTTACCCTAGATTGCTCGTGATGTTGCCATGGGTGGTGTCGTCACCAAGGAAGAAGTCATTGCCCGAGCTCAGTACTTAGACTTAGTCTATTCACAATCCGGTACTCTGTATGAGTTGATACCGAATGCTACCCATGCCACTAATGATCCATCCAAACCATCGACTGCTTCGCATGCGGATGGAGTTATTGGCTCCATCAAGACCCAATCTGCTACCCAGTCTACTAGAACGATCCAGTGGCCCACTTCGGTGGTAGCTCCCAGTTTGACTGCACCCTCTTCTACCCCCCCTCAAACTCAGGTCTCTGATGTGAATGCGGTCCAATCGACCCCTTCACAACAACTTGGGGGCAAGAAGAAAGTGAGAAACAAACCAAAGAAGAACAATAACAACAAACAACCCAAGACCCAACCACAAACCCCTGATGCCAAAAAACAACCGCAACGAAAACCAAAATTCCCATGTCTCATTTGTGGTGACAATCACTACACTCAAGACTGTCCACATCACGTTGAAGTGGCCAAAATTTTCAAAGGAAATTTGCAACCCGCTGTGCTCACCCAGCCTTTTCCGCAGCAACAATCGTTGGTTTCACAAACCCCCACGTCGGGGGGCAGTTCCAACCAACCCCATGATGAGGCCTCGACAAGTGCCCACATTTACATGTTTAACGGAGTTAATCTAACAACCCGCTCTGCGACATATGACACGCCAGTTAAACTTGATAATCTGAAGATTGCTAACAGTTCTCCGTCAGACCCGTTGCCATCCTCCGTCAATCCTCCATCTATTAGCCCTCCATCTAGGCCACTCCAGATTGAGAAACCTTATTTTGACTCTATCTTACACCCTCCTAAGAGCACCATCCAGAAATCTACCTTCAATCCTAATTCATGGGCTGCCCAAAATTACAACATTGTAGAAGATTTGGCCCAAGCCCTGTGTGCTATGTCCACCTTGGAAGTTCTACAACACTGTCCTAGCCAATGTAGAACACTCTTAGCTGCCATCGGCACCTTTGATCCTGAGTCATCAAACAACATCACGTTTAATCTAGATGATCATCAATCGCGACTCTCCCACCAACTAGCTTTCCAAATCGATGTTGTTGTTCACAATCAACAAATCCACCGGACTATCCTGGATGAGGGAGCCTCCACATGTGTCATGTCTCTAGGCTATTGGAAAGGCTTGAAATCACGGGACCTTAACAAATCTGCTACCATGTTACGTGCCTTTGATGGACGAGGTTTTCATCCTCACAGATTATTACAATCCTTAGTCGTTCAGTTGGGCAACAAAACTGTTACCGTTGACGTCGAGGTAGTCGATGCTCCCCTCGATTACAACCTACTACTTGGAAGAAGTTGGTTCTACGCCATGATTGTCATTGCCTCATCGGTGTTTCGATGTGTACAATTCCCCCATCAAGGAAAAATTGTTACCATCGATCAGCTTGATTTCTGCACACCCGACGCTCGCATCCCTGCTACCAACAACATTCCTTTTTTGGGAGACCACCCGGTTACGTATGAAAGCGTTGGTGTTGGCTTATTGAAAGATTCTAGCCTCATGGGTACTTTCCCTACACCACTTCCACCTACTTCACATCATATTGTCGTTGTCAATATGATCTCGACTATACCTTATCAATCCTTGGAATTATCTGACCCCTGGATTGTGCCTAGTCCTTTGGAATTCGATGTGCTTGGTGACACTATGTCACTTAGCCCAGCCGAGGCCACATACGTAACTATTCAATCTACCTCTCCCTCTTCCAACACTTCACATTCATTGGCACCCGATACTTACTCGGTGCCCTCATGGTTGGATTCCCTATCATCTGTCGTCGATTACATTTCCCGCATTTTCCCTTCAGACGAATCGATTATGGAAATGCTAAGCATTGACAATCTGCCCTGGGATGACAACCACCATCGATCCTCTTTTCTTCCGCCTTTAGAATAAATCCACCAAGACATACGATCTGTCTTCCCTCCCGATGTTACCAAAGCTCCGCAATATCCTATCCTCACACAAGATACTCCCTCTGAGGGGAACATGGGTAACATCTCCACTATGATCATGATTGAAATTTCAATCAAAGAAGGTGTCATGGAAAACATCAACCTTGGTGCTAATTGCACACCCAACGAAGTGGATTCTTACACCACTTTGTTTAAGGAATTATGTGATGTCTTCGCATGGAGTTACGAGGAAATGCCAGGGGTCGACCCTTCAATCGTCATACACGAAATCAAAACCTACCTCGACGCGAAACTAGTTCGGAAAAAGCTCCGCCCGGTTCATCCCAAGAAAATCGCAGCTATAAAGGCAGAAGTTGAAAAACTTCTAAAATCTAGCTTCATCTATCCCGTCCCTTTAACCGAATGGGTCTCCAACCTTGTTCTGGTTGCTAAGAAACAAGGGACCATCCGTGTTTGCGTTGACTATTGAGATCTCAACAAAGCTTGTCCCAAGGAGAACTACCCTACGCCATTCATCGACCAAATCATCGATAATTGCACGGGGAGTGTAATCTTCTCTTTCATGGATGGATTTTCTGGATATAACTAGATTGAAATCTTGCCTGCGGATCAACACAAGACAGCCTGCATCTGCCCTTGGGGAACTTTCACCTACCGAAAGCTACCTTTTGGCCTTAAAAATGCTGGGGCTACTTTCCAGCGAGCCATGTCATACACTTTTCATGACATCAAACATATAGCAGAACCGTATCTCGACGATTTACCTGCACATTCGCTAAATCGATTTGATCACATTGATCATTTACGTGCAATTTTTCTGCGATGTAGGTTCTATCGTATTCGTCTGAACCCACACAAATGCATTTTCACTGTCGAATCCGGATGACTCCTTGGTTTCATTGTCTCCAAAGATGGGATCAGGGTGGATCCCTTAAATATCAAGGCCATCTTAGCCTTACCCCCACCCACCAATATAACCCAACTACAAAGTTTGCAAGGCAAAGCAAACTTTCTTCGTCATTTCATCTGCAATTATGCCGAGATCACTAAAGGATTTATGTGGTTATTGTGAAAGAACATCCCTTTCATCTGGGATGACACTGCTCAATGGTCATTCGATGCTCTCAAGCACGCTTTGACCCATGCACCTTTGTTACATCCCCCTGAATATACAAAGGATTATATTCTTTACTTGGCCACTTCTACTTCCACCATCGCAATGGTGTTAGTTCAAGAAGACCCCAATGGTGAAGAACATGTGATTTATTATCTGAGCAAGAGTTTATCTAGACCCGAACTCAGATATTCGCATGTTGAGAAACTGGCTCTGGCAGTCGTCGTCGCTGTCCAAAGGTTCTGCCACTACATCTTATTACGCACCACCATGGTAATCGCAAACTCCAACCCAATGTATCACGTCTTGACACGTCAAGTACTTGGGGGAAAACATTCAAAATGGATCGTTATTCTTCAAGAATTCGATCTCGAGTTTACGAAGGCTAAAGCCAAAAAATCCCTAGTGTTTTCCGAGCTCATCTGTGCTCTCCCTCGTGTCGATGAAAACATTGAACCTAGAGATTCTCTCCCCAATGAATCTCTCTTCCTCATCAACACCTCTAATCCTTGGTACGGATACATTCTCCTATACCTCCAAACCCAATGTTTTTAGCCCAACATCTCTCACGAAGAACGTCGACGCATTCGTCATCACTCTCACCGTTATATCATTCTCGGCGACACTTTGTATCACCGTGGTATTGACACCATCCTTCGGAGATGTCTGATTCATGAGGAGGTTGAATGCATTTTGAATGATTTTCACCTTGGCGCCTGTGGCGGTCACCTTTCCGGGATGGTCACAAACCAAAAACTCCTACGTACCGGCTACTTTTGGCCCTCGATTTTCAAAGATTGCATCGAGGCCGTCAAAAAATGCCCACCCTGCCAAATCTTTAATAAGAAGGCATGAACCCACCCTACAGCGCTGCATCCCATTATCGCCATCGGCCCCTTTGCCAAATGGGGCATCGATTTCATGCAGTGTAAGCCTACCTCAGTCGGGGGGCACGGTTACATCATCGTCGCCGTCGACTACTTCACCAAATGGGCTGAGGCTATGCCTACCTTCCTGAATGATGGTCGTACTTCCTGAATGATGGTCGTACTGCAGCTCTATTCCTCTTCAACCACATCATAAATTGTTTTGGTGTACCACGCGCCATTGTCATTGACCATGGTGCACACTTCAAAAACCAAATGATGAGCGAGTTACATGTCAAATTGGGTTTTTGCCATGAAAACTCATCCCCTTACTACCCTCAGGCGAACGGACAAGTTGAGGCTATCAACAAAGTCCTAAAAACCATGATCCAACACATGGTAGGGGAAAACAAAACATCATGGCATTTACAACTGTTCTCCGCTCTCTGGGCCTATCGCACCTCTGTGAAAAATTCAACTGGATTTACTCCTTTCCAGTTGGTCTATGGCATTGAAGTTGTCCTACCAATCGAGTGTGAGATTCCATCACTCAAACTGAAAGTAGAACTCCTGCCCCATACTTCTGCTGAAGAAGAACGATTCTTGTATCTATCCAAACTGGACGAAACACGTCGCGATGCCGCTCTCGTCAATGAGGCACATCAGAAACGAATTAAAAGTCAATATGACAAATCCGTCCACCCTCGGACTTTTGCAGAAGGAGACTTAGTCCTCGTTTACGACCAAGCTCACGATAAATTGGGGACAGGAAAGTTAGAACCCATGTGGCACGGTCCTTATCATGAAGCGTGTCTTACATAAAGGTGCCTACGAATTAGTTAATCATGATGGAATTTCCCTGGGAGAGCCCCGAAACGGGCTTTTCCTTAAGAAGTACTATGCCTAGATCATCTAGCATCTGTACTTTATACATTATTTTATTTTAGTTTGGTGTGTATATTTCTTTCTCGTGCTCGAGTCTTTACCGTTTCCACTCATGATTGTGCCTGTGTTTTCATGCGTAGATGACATCTTCCTTTCCTATCTTTTTTGGGTTTGCAGATGGCGCTAGCCGACATACCCAGAACATTGCTTCAGCAGCTTGGGTTATTTACCAATTTGATGAGGTGGTGAGTTCAAGAGGCATCTGTTTAGGACCAGCAACCAACAATATGGCAGAATATCACGTTGTCATTGGACTGTTGACCCAAGCCTCCTCCCTAGGTATCTCCCGTATCATTATTTACTTAGACTCCCAACTCGTGGTTTATCAACTCAACCGCATCTACGCTATCCATAGTCCTATCCTGCTATGTCTACACTTGCAAGTTCTTCGTCTTGAACGAATGTTCGATTACATTGAATATAGATACATTCCAAGAGAACTTAATAGTGTTTCAGATTTGTTAGCTAATTATATCATGGATCAGTATCTTGCCCACATATAAGATTCAATGAAAGCAAACTGTACATTACATGTAAATTAAAACACACCACAGACATCATCATGTACAAATCATTGGCATCATAAAAACTCGAAACTGTATATATATATATATATATATATATATATGGCATGACTGAAATGTTTGTATTACATCAAAAAGTATGTAGAAGAGAAAAATATTGGGTCTTTCCACCCATACAACATTGCCTGACAAGTCATACAAAATATGATCACCAGAGAGACTCTAATCTCCCCGCACTACATTGTGCTGTGAGTAACACACTACCGCGTGCACTACGCACCTCAATAGAGAATTGATATTCTCTGGTACCCCCACAGTGTGTCGCTGCAGATGTAAAGGCACTTCCCCTCTCCGCAGAGGAGGGATGCCCATCGTAAGGCCTTGGAGGTTTCTCTCAACCTCCCAGAGACCTACTGTTGGTACTGTCGGATCTGCTGTGACCAGGATGCCTCCGTGACGTCCTGGTACAGGTATATCAATCGGGCGCACTGCTCCCTTGTCTGCATGTTGGAAACAATACATCTGTTAAAAATCTTTTACATACCCCAAAAAATACATATAGATCAAAAACTTAAAAACAAAAACTAGACAAGGTATGGCTCAGTCTCTTACCTGACTCATCCCAGTCTTCCCCCGTGGGAAAAATCAAGTCCATGCTCCCGTGGAAATCTACATCGGCATAAGGGAAGTCCTCTATCCAGAGGTACTACCATCTCAGCCAGGCAAAGAAATCACTAGTGAAATGGAACTCTAACTCCGACACTAGCCTCGGAGATAGACTAGTCCACCTCTCCATCCTAGGTTCATCCATTGGTCGTACTGCCAGTGCTATCTGAGGCTGCATCTGGGGGATGCGCTCTAGAAAAAATGAGACCAAAAATGAGCCATAACCAAACTGATTCTATCCAGTCCTGCATCGTGAAATCTGTTCCTTCACATTTTGAAGGAACGCTGCACTCTAGTTGAACAGTGTTGGTTCCAAACACTGAACACCGTAATCCACCTGTGATCTTGATGCCAGATGGGCGCTAGTGCTACCTGTCATGCTTGTGATAGCAAATAGTATAGACTGGAGGGGAAAATCTCGAATATCCTTGATAGGGATTCTACCCCCTACCAGCCTTACTCCTGGAATGCAGTGGCGTGCCAGATACACGTCCACTTGTTCAGGTAGTGCCCACTGCCCGAAGAACAATATGGGGACCCCTCTTTTCGAGAGGCCGATCAAAAATTACACGTCTTCTAACTCAATGGTTAAAAGTTGTGTGCCGATTTGGAATCCTTGTTCTGCAACATCCCAGAGGCCAATCATATGTTCGAGCAATAAAACCTCTTTCTTCATCTTTTGCAACTTGAAGAATTTGAGAAAACCGCAAGCTCGCAAAGAGTCCCATGTGCGAGGACTCCGTAAGGTGGCTAAGTCATCCATCTCATGTTCCCTCTCTTTCCATTCAATCATGATTTCCGAAGTTACCTACAAAACAAAAAAATCAAGAAATTCGTTATTTCCACGTTTTGGCAATTTCGACAATTTTCAAAAGCAATTTAAAACATGAAATAAGATGCCCACACCATCTAAAAGTAATCATGCACTCTTTTTAACCACCACGCCCTCTCCTAAGCATTCAACAATCATCAAACAATGATAAAAACGTTTTAAAAGATCAAAACGATTGTATGGCTGTGTGGGCATGCGTGGGGGATTTCCCATGGATTTTTTGCTAAAAAACGACCCATCTAATTGACTTCTAGGGTGTTGGCATCTTAACCATCCATTCCTAGAACGTTTTTGCAAAACAAATCCCGTTTTCCCATCAATTTTCAAAGAGGCCGATTTGGTTCTAATTGGGGCGACTTAGGGCTTCGTGTTTTAAAATAAATGATGCTATTGAGATGAATGTGAAACCATACAATTTAAAGAGCACGAGATGGACACCTACCTGGTCCAAACAGTGAGTGAAATGGTCGACCGTAGCTCCAGCAGCAAACAAAACAAGATCCACTTCAAACTGAGATTCTCCACTACTCCAAAATCCTTGCAAAATGAAATGGTAAAAAAAAAAAAAATTCAAATCAATTGTTATTTATAAATTTTCATTTTTATAAGGTATGGTCATTTTTTGGGTTTCTCTAATGATGTAATGGCTTCACTAAACCCTGGTTTGTAGTTTTGGCATCGCAGGTTTCCTGGCAGTCCTGATGGATTATCTACCTTGTCGCACTTATGAGCATAGTCTTAGTTCGTTCTCGAGCTCGACAATATGAGAACGTAACC
>CBVK0102116176.1:0-12214 GCA_900067695.1 Picea abies
CACATGACTTTTGGCGCTTCATCTCCCAGGGTTAGGTTTTTGGATGTCTAAGACTTTTGGCATTCTCGTTTATTGTAAAAGGGCCTTCAGAGCCTCATTGTAATCATCTGCTCATGGATGCGAGTAGCGGCCACATCTCTTCTCAGAGATAAGCTACCAGCACCCTAGCTAGTTTATTTCCATTCTGTCTGTAAGCATATTTTAGTCATTTATTGTTAATGAAATGAAGTCTTATTTCCGTTGCATCTCTGTGTTTATGTGTATTTCCGTATTTCATTGTGTTACTACATAAATCCGGATCAAGGAGTGTCGATTTTCATATGGGATCCAACCCTTCAATGATGAGGTATTATTTGATGTTTCCCCACTGGATGTTTATGATGTTCCCTTGGGCCAACCATATATGTGGAAGCACCATGTTGTTTATGAGTCTCAACCCCATAGTGTCATTGTTTCTCTGGGGGGTCATCTCTACAGAATACTAGAGGTAGTTCTGACTACTGTCCCACCTAAAAAGTTTCGCAAGGTAGTATCTCATACTATGAAATTCAACTTCTTCACAATCTATTCAAAAGGTGAACAAAAGGATACTGCAACCACTATAGCCTCGGCCCAAACACCTTCTATCCAACATATGCAGATTGAAAAGATTGTAGCAAAGTGTAAATATTCCTTTTGCACAAAATAATCTCATGTATCCAGACTGGTTAAAAAGGTCCAACCCTTCCATCCACATGCTTGTGATAGCCTTCCACAAACCGAGCAGCGCAATGTCTCCAGCAAGGCAAGCAGCTCACCAAGATTCATATTCAACAAACATTTTTTCCTCTCCTTTAGGCACTCAATGCAATGAATACCATTGCTTCCTAAGGAGGGAGGATTGATCCAGGTGGATATCAGTGGCCACCCACCTTTTCCAACTGGCTCAAAACATTTTTCTCACAATTTTGGCAATTTACTATTTTTAGTAGTTTTAACTTTTGGGGCCATTTTGAGGGCCTAAATGAAGGTTTTTCTGGATCGATCTTCTCAATGATATCTGAAGGCATGATTGAGCCCCCAAAATGAATCTCCTTAATTATACCTTTCCAACGAGCTATCATATGCCTAAAATGGAGATCATATGCAAAAGTTACGACTCGAGGAAGTTGATGTACTAACTTACCCAAACGGGGGCCACATGACTTTTGGCGCTTCATCTCCTAGGGTTAGGTTTTTGGATGTCTAGGGTTTTGGGAATTCCTGTTTATTGTAAAAATTCCTTCAGAGCGTCATGGTAATCATCTTCTTGTGAATGCGAGTAGACGACACATCTCTTCTTAGAGATAAGCTACCACCATTCTAACGAGTCTTTCACTCTATATTTTTATAGTCTCTGTACATTTCTTTCATTAATAGAAATAGTGTATTAATGTATATTTGTGTTTATAGTTGCATCTCTGATAATTTTTTTTATATTATTGAATATATGGGATATCTCTGTGCATTTATTTATTATATCTCCGCTCTCATTTCGTGCCGAAAATAAATCTGGATCAGTAAGTTAGTACATCAACTTCCCGGGATCGTAACTTTTGCATACGATCTTTGTTTTAGGCGTATGATATCCCGTTGGAAAGATATCGTCGAGGAGATTCATTTTAGGGTAAATATCAATAGAAATAATATATAGCAATGCATTTTCCCATAAAACATTGTTTATGGCCTCAAAATGGCTCCGGAAGTGAAAAACTGCTAAAAATAGTAAATTACCAAAATTGCTAGGAAAATGTTTTGAGCTAGTTGGAAAAAGTGGGTGGCCACCGATATCCACCTGGATCAACATGTATTATCCATTTCATTAAATTTTCTTTTGGCTACTGTATCCATCTGTACCAACCAAGATTTTCCATGCTTGTTTCTTGGAAAAAGCAAACTTTCCATCATCATATGATCTATATAACTATGACTAGCCCCTGAATCAATTAAAATAGAAATGGTGTGGTTGTTGATCATACCTTCCATTTCAATCATATGTGATTGATATTCTTCTTTCTTGTTGTCCAAGGTTTCATATATCTTGGGTACATTTCTACCCATGACCTCCACTATTTCAGATTGCTTAACGTTGTGGACATCTCTCACCTTCTCATTTTTTTTAGGACAATCTCTATACTTGTGGTCTCCCTTAAAACCCCAACATTGAATGGGTGTTTTCCTTGGCCTTTGTCTCCCTACCTCATCCATTCTATGCTCTCTAGAATATGGTTTTCCTTGAGGATTGTTTCTGAAAAAGGGAGGATTGTTTCCCTTCTTCCTTTGCTCTTTCTTGATCTTCTTCTTGTCCTCCCAAGCCTTTTGGAAAGTGGGATTTTCTTTTTTCTGATCATATATGCATTTATCTCTCCTTATAGTTTATTCCATAGTTTTAGAATCATCATTTTGGATCTTGTCACTAATGACAGATGGCAGTCCACTCAAATATCTCTAAATTTTGACAGTCTCATCTTTGATGAAAGGAACATACTTCAACAGCTCTAGAAACCTTCTTTCATACTCATCTATTGTCATGTTGCCCAACTTGAGTTCAAATAAATCTTTCATCTTTCCGTCATAGTATCTCTTAGTTAAGTATTTCTTTTCAAAGTGTTTCTTGAATTCCTTCCAAGTAACGTTTTTATCCTTAATATGTTGGACCTGCACAAGTTGGTCCCACCACATGGATGCCTTTCCTTTTAGTTGATACATTGCAATTCTCCCTTCTGCATGAGAGGAGTAATTCTGCAGTTGGAAATATTTCCTCATGCCAAGCAGCCATGTCTCAACATCTTCTTCCTTCTTCTGCTCTCCATCAAACGTAGGAGGTTTAATCTTGTTCATTTCACCCTTCAGTTCATCCACTCTATCTCTCTTATTCTTTCTAGGAGGAGATGGACTTGAACTAATATGTTCCCTCCTCTTGGAATGTCCTTGGGAGTGATGGTGGTGTCTGCTAACACTCCTTTATTTTCTCTTCTCATCAGGGAACCTGTGATTTCCTAATTAACTGGAGTCACTCCCCTTATCCAATTTCATTTCTATTCTTTTTAGGCTGTGTATCAACTTTATGTTGAATTCTCCTTGTTGTTCCTTGGATTTCATGAGTTTTTTTTAATATTCTCGGTGAGTCTAGACATATTTCTGCAATCTTTCAATGATTTTCATCATGTTTCCTTCCTTATCTAACTCTTCTCCATACCCATTGGATTTTGATCCTTCTTTATTCACTTGATCATTCATTCCTCTAATTTTGTCCTCTGGACTGTAAGCTTCCCATGCACCCCCCATTTCTCTGCACTCTGTGTTGATCCTTATCTGATTTAGTTGTTGTTTAACTCTGCAAAAAAAATGTGCAGTCAATCAAAATTGTCAGGCCATCGGTCCTTAACAATTTCCACAGTATTCCTAAATCAATCTCATTCAAAGAAATCTTTCAGATTTCATTTTGTTGTTCTCGATCAATAAAGAATCCCCACAGATATTTTCTTTCTGATCTCTGCATTGTTCTGCAATAATTTTCGAGCACTAGCCCCTTTCTCTCAGCCCCCAACCCATGCGACCACGGGCTATGGCCTAGTGCTAGGTCGATGGTGCTTATTCAAGACTTCAAGCCTTCATCTTTTAGAAGTCCAACTTCGGAAGTTCCTAACTACTTTCTCTCCAGGGTGTTGATCTTTCAGAGTAAACCTCCACTTGTCACGTGTCCTTCAATAGATCGACGACTTTCAATCATTCGACACTTCGGGCTTCGGGGGTTTGTGGCCCACCTGTTCTATTTTTCTTCGGAGTGTCATTCCTCTTACATTATTCTCCTATCGACACGCATCCAATGGTTCAAAGTTTTTATGTTCGAGCACTATCATGTCACATTACTTAATTCCCTTTCAATTTTGTGGGGGGCACGCATTGGCGGTTTGGAGTAACCTGCCTTTATCCCCGAAATTCTTTTGACGCTGACACATAACCCCTCGGTGAAACAATGGTTTGGATTGCGGGACCGCCTTGGGTAAATAACTCCCGTGCAACTTGGGTCCCCGCAATGCCTCCCAACCATCGATCTTGGTGTATGGTGATCAACGCCAGTGTGGGCCTTCTAACCATACTCAAATGGAGTGCCACGTGGCAAAATAATAGTGGTTGACATGTGGACCAATTAGATGGGTGACATGTGTCACATTCCAAATGGAATTTAAATATTTGATGGGTTCGAAACCCACTGACACTTGGCACACATCCCATGTTTCCATGTCATTCTTAAAGACATCATCATGCCACGTCATTTCAAAATTTTTTGCTTGAGAATTTTTTACGCATGCTTCCTTCCAGTCTCTCGATTTTCGAATTTTTGAACTTCTTTACCCTTCAGGTCCACATAGTACAGTTGTCCACATTCCAGGTGACGTCATCATGACTCACTACTTTGACTTTTTGGGGCTTCAGAGCTTTAGGCTTTAGGAGTTCTCGCCTCAACACACACTAATTCTCTTGAATGTCGAAATCCCAAACAAGATAATCTACTGACATGTGTCCCTTTTGACGGACGGTCTGGATTACTCTGAACTTCAGAGATTCGAGATTTCTCTGACCTTCATACAATGCCATAACTTCCACCCTTGGCTTTATCTAACGGTTCTGGTCCAACTTCGGCCCAATCCGATGGTCAGGTCTTCTCCCCAGATATACTGTATAGATCCACTTCGGGGACTACAGGGATTTGGCCTCTTCCGCTCTATAACACATACTTCACCGAAGTCCCAAATTCTTAAGGACTTGCAGATTAACCCTCTTGTACTTTTCTCCATATCTGACAGTTGGGAATTGTCCTCCTTCTCATGAATAGATTCCAACAACCCACATCAAATCAATTTGTAATGTCCCACGTCAAATGCACCCATTGTTTTCATGTGCCTAATAAATGGTGCATTCAAAAAATATCTAGACAAGTTTGTCATAGTATTTTTGGATGACATCTTGGTGTATTCCAAGTCAGAGGAAGAGCATGAACATCATCTAAGGATGGTGTTGCAGGTGCTAAGAGAGCACCAACTGTATGCCAAATTGAGCAAGTGCTCATTTTATCAAAAGAATATCCATTATTTGGAACATATCATTTCAGAGGAAGGGATAACAGTGGACCTTGATAAGATAGGGGCCATTACAGGATGGTCAACACCTAAGAATGTGACAGAAGTTAGATCCTTTATGGGTCTAGCTGGCTATTACAAGAGATTGATTGTAGGATTTTTGAAATTTTCTCACCCAATCACTTCATTAATAGAAAAGGGGTGAAATTTCAATCGATAGAAGAATGTGAAAAGAACTTCCATGAATTGAAGCAACTGTTAACCAGTGCTCCAATCCTGAGGATTGTATATCTGAATGAAGATTTTGTAGTGTGTACAGATGCATGCAAAGAAGGAATTGGGGGAGTCCTTAGTGAGAATGGGTTTGTGATATGTTATAAATCCAAAAAGTTGAAGGATCATGAAAAGAACTATGCAACTCATGATTTGGAGTTGGAAGCCATAGTGCACGCCTTGAAAAAATGGAGGCACTACCTCATGGGAAGGAGGTTTTAACTGAGGATAGACCATAACGGTCTGAAGTATTTGTTTGATCAACCAACCTTGAATTCTAGGCAGAGTAGATGGCTGGAATTCCTTTGTGAGTATGACTTTGATATCAAGCATATCAAAGGAAAGGAGAAAAAAGTGGTTTATGTACTCATCAGAAGAGTTCACGAACTACATGATACGGCCATTAGCATGTATCAAACTAATATTAAAGGTATAATTTCAGAAGCTGTAAATGCAAGTTTGTAGTATAAGGAATTGGTGACAAAGCTACACCAAGGTAAGATGCTACATAAAGTGGAAGATTATAAATTGGAAGTTGATGGAACACTCTTGTACAAAAATAGAATTTATGTACCTAATTCCTAGGAATTGAGAATTATGATCTTGAAAGAAATGCATAATGTGACTTATGCAAGACACCCTGGATATCAGAAAAAAATGGCAGTAGTCAAGAGCCATTACTTCTGGCCAGGCATGAAGAAGGAAATTGTAGAGTACATAGCTAAATTCTTAGAATGTCAAAGGGTCAAGGATGAGCATAGCCACCTAGTCGGGTTGCTACAACCATTGTCCATTCCTGAGTGGAAGTGGGAAGTGGTGACAATGGATTTCATCACAGGATTGCCCAAAACCGGTAAGAAACATGATTCCATCATGGTCGTGGTGGATAAGCTTACGAAACATGCCCATTTTATTCCATTGAAAACTACTCACAAGGAAACTAATGTTGCATATATATAGCACGATTGCATGGCATTCCCAAGACAATTGTGTCTAACAGAGACCCGAAATTCACCACAAATTTTTGGAAAGGTATTCAAAGGATTCATAATGAATTTGAACTTCAGCACAACTTATCATCTAGAGTCTGATGGGAAAAAAGAAAGGGTGAACCGGGTGATAGAGGACATACTAAGGATGTATGTGATGGAAAAACCATCTAAATGGGAGGATTATCTACACTTGGTAGATTTTGCTTACAACAATGGGTATCAAGCATCACTAAAGATTATCCCATTTGAAGCACTTTATGGCAGAAAGTGCAACACCCCAGTAACTTGAGATAACCCAACTAATAGGCTAGTCGTTGGGTGAGAGTTGCTCAAGGAAATGGAATATCAAATGCTGAAGATTAAGCAAAATTTGAGGGCTTCCCAAGACAGGTAGAAAAGTTACATTGATAAGAATAGAAACCACAAGGATTTTAAAGTGGGTGATCATGTTTTCTTGAAAGTAAAAGCCAACATAAGTTCCTTGAAGCTAGGAAACTATTCGAAGTTGGTAGCCAGATATCATGGGCCATTTGAAATCCTAGAAAGGATTGCAATAGTTGCATATAAGTTTGCATTGCTTGCATCCATGACTATTCATAATGTGTTTCATGTATCATTGCTCAAGAAGTATGTACCTGATCCTAATCATGTGATTGATTTGAATGTGATTTAGATGGAGCAAGAAGGCACCTTGCAATTGCATATGGTGTGCATATTTCACAGAAAGAGCAAGCAGCTCCAGAATTGAATCATAGGGCTTGTAAAGGTCTAGTGCACCTTGTATGGTCCTAAGGACACGACATGAGAGCATGAGGATGCTATGCATGAAGAGTACCCACATCTTTTTGAATATTTTGAAAATCTTGTTGATATTATGTAAATGAGTTGCACTGAGGACAATGAAAAAATAAGGGGAGGGGATTGTAATACCCCAGGCCGAGACCCTGTGAAATATACTGATTTTTGTAGGTTGGTGAGCCGAGTGTTGAAAAGCTGGTAGGATTATGTGTTATAGGCCTAAGATCCTAGATGCTAAGGCCAATAAGCCCGATTTTTGTATATGTAATTATGAAGATCATTGATAAAAATTAAATATCGTTGCGTGTAGACCGACCACGAAGAAAGAGTGATTGGGGAAAAAAATTCACCAGGTAGGGAAAGGGATGGGACTGAGAGGATAGGAAAGAGGGGCTAATATAGAGGGCTTAACCCAAGGGAGTATTATAATATATTCCTGAAAAATGAAAATATTAAAGTGGGGAAAATAAACCGAGTTATCTTAAGTTCTTGGGAAAGGGAACAAATGCTAAATGGAGTGCATGCATCTCCAGGAAGATAGGTGTCGACTTGGGCGCATGCAGTTAAAGCTGTAGAGTCATCTCATTGGGGGGTTTCAATCCCCATTCTCCCATCCTTCTCCTATCTTGTTGGGCCTCCGTCATGGACCTCTACATCTTAGACGCACCTCTGAAACCAATAACTCAGGAAGTCGACCTATGTTTTCCTTTGAATCCCAAAATATATGTACTTTCCAAAATTATTTTGTGCCTTAACTAATTGTGTCTATGGCCATTGCCTGAGCTATATTGAACCTTTGTTGTTGTCCTCACTTTTCTGGAATTGAGTTGAAGTTGGTTGAAGAAGTGGGTTGTCAGGCCCGTGGTTGAAGAGGCAGGTTGTCAGGCCTATGAGAAACTCTCTACAGGTGAGATATTTTGTTGGGAAGTGATTTTCTTCTAGAGAGAGACCAACACCAGCTACAGAGCTCTTAGAATTCCCGATCCGACCTGTTGTTGAGACCCTGAAAGGGGAAGTGGAAGAGTCAATGGACTGTGGAACAATGAAGGTGCATATTCCTGGGGTTGAACAGGCATGTGGGGAATGAGATTCCGTGAGTAGTGGGCGTAAGAAGGCTCTTGGAGAGAATCCTTCCAGTTGCACTGTGCAGTCTCCTGTAACATTATCCCAGTATAGGATTCCCTTGCCCTGGGTGGATCTTAGTTCCAGCTCAGGGGTGACCCACTTTTGATAGTGATGAGAAACGTGGTCTAAGGCTACGAGTTTCGTGGAAGGTGTGCATGCAATTGGTGTTTTTTCTCCAGTAAAAGATAAGTATCATCTCTATGCTGAATTATGTATGTTGTGGATGTCTGTGATTCTTGCAATGTTATCATGTGTTTCTGTTGCATGTATGAATTACTGTCAATTCCATAGGAGTCTGTATGGTAGCAATAATTATGTGTTATTGTTTTTAAATTCATTAGAAATGCATGTTATATATATGTATATGTATATGTATGTTATCAGGATGCCACAGAATGGTACCTAAACAAAAGGACAAAATTAAAGTGAAATTTCGCAGTGGCGTTCCCCGGGTTGACAGGTTGTGGGGTCGGGGACGTTACAAATTTGTTTGTAATGTCCCCAACCACCCAACACACCGGGAAATGCCACATAGGAACATATTTCTACTCTAATACCATTTTTTAATGTCTCCGACCACCAATGGTCGTGCATGCTACTCATAGAAACAACAATGATCATATGCATATAAATATAAACATAAAAAGACAACATATTTTTTTCATATATAGATTAATGAGGAAATAACAATAATCCTACACATACAACATATACATACATTACTCATCAATTATAACACATGTACATATACGCAGCATGTAAATGAACATAAAAGTGGTACTTATCTTTTAATAGAAGACCACGAATTGCGTGCAGACCTTCCACGACCCTCTGTTGGCCCTTGACCAAGTTTTGGAGATCCTTGGTCAGGTTTGACCTATTTTGGGACTTCGACAGGCTGTCGAAGGTGGAGCGCAAGTTTAAGAAGAGATCACGGAAGCTTGGCCCCTTTTTAGGGATTTTTGGGTTTTGGGCTTATGTAATGGGTATGAGGATGTCGGCCCATGGGTTTACCCATGTTTAGGCCCATTTTTTAATGTATAAATAGAAGTCTAGGTGATGTAAGAAAGAGACAAAGGAAGATATAGACATCTATGTGATGATGTGCTAAGTGCAAGTGATAGTTGTACATGCTTTTTGCATACTGTGTGAAGCTTGAAAGGCTAAGTGCAAGCGACTGTAAGAGATTGTGAAAAGGCTTCGTGCTATAACCTAGCTCGGGGAAGGAAGATCTGGTTGAGTGTGCACAGATCTCTTATCCTATGTAGAGTAGGATCTTGTGGCTCTGTGCATGTAGACAATTGACAAAAGATAATAAAGAGAAGAAGAGTTGGTGAACGTAGCCCCAGGCTAGGGGTGAACCACGTATATCTTGTGTTATGGTTGCTTTGTGCATTGTGATTGTTTTATTGTTGATATGGTTAATTCTTAGTGTAGTAATGTATGCTTAGATAGACATGATATGATAGATCAGTGCTTAGTGATGTGAATGAATGTTAGATATGATCTGTTTCCTTATGCTAAGGGTTTAAATGTGGCAGATCTTAGTGAATATTACATTGCTCTGTAATTAGGGTTTTGTCTGTGAAGTAAATATAGGCTAGATACTAATGAATGATAATTGCTAAGTGTTCTATTAAGGTGTTGTAATCACATATCTGTGTCCCAGCTAGGTTGCAGACATATGAGTCCTGCAACCACCCCTGCCTCTACCTTGGGTGAGACTTCATATGCTTCGCAGGTGTTTCCGAAAGGGATGATAGTTAGGGTTTTGTTGGTGCATTGAACCTTGGGTCTGCCCCTATGCCAACAAATGGTTCCATTCCCGGGACTGAAACTGTGATTGTTGGGAACTGAGGAAAAGAAAAAAATCTATGTGCGTAGATATATTACTTGACTTGCGAAGCTCTGTGCTAAGAAAGGAGGCAGATCTAAAGAAAAGAGGTAAGATCTAAACGCTTTGTGCTCTGATAGAGGTAAGAATAGTGAAAATTTTTAAGATTTGAAAGATTTGTGCTCTGAGAAAAGTAAGATAAGTGGAAATTTTTGTTTCGAAAGTATGGATCTAGGTATATTTGATAAATTTTATCCTAGTCTGAAAACTAGGGCATGGTTAGAAGACATAAGTTTTGATATGAGTAGATCTGATGAAAGATATGTTATTCCTATGCATAGAAAGAATGTTTGGACTAACAAATGAATGTAGGATCCTAGGAAGAATTTTTTGCAGGTTAATTACTGTGACCCTAGTGCGTAGTAAAGAAAAAGTTGTGGATCATTTAAGAGAAATAAAGTATTAACTCTTTGTTACAGTTGCAGAAGACCGGGCCATCTTGCTAAGGATTGCCCTGATAGAAGACCTTGTTGTCTTTGTTGTAAAGCTATGGACCATGAAGTTTTGGATTGCCCTAGAATGATTGCTAAGCTTGAAAGAATGAATATGAGATCATAAAACCCTAAGGAAGGCCAAGAAACTAAGACCATGGTAGAACCTTAGAAAGAATCAGAGACTGTATTACTATGAATAAAAGAAACCTTGAATGATCACAGAAATATCAACTTGTCATAGATCTTCAAAGAAAAATAACTCATAGAAGCAAGAATAAGAGACTTCGACATAGACTTTGTTCTTGATGAGGAAACACAAGTGAATGCCATGACAGAAAGTACTTGGGAAATTTTGGGAAGGCCTGCTATGGTTCCTTCATTAGGAGGAATAGGATTCTTTAAAGGAAAACTAATAACCCTATGTGGAATACTTACCTAGACCTCTATGCTTGCTCATGGAACTTCGATAGAGGAATAATTTGAGGTTGTTAAATTCATTGAGAACAACACCCCATTTTCTATGTTATTAGGAAAACCCTAGATTGAGAGAGATTAGATACGAAGAAAAGAAGAAGAGGCCCTAGAGCATCAAAAGAAAGAATTAAAAGATTTCATGACTAGGAGAATAACGCGCTTGAAGAACATAAGGACAAATCAAAGAGACTGGGTTGTCGAAGTTGAAAAAATGCAAGAAGTCTTGAAGAACCTATCCATACATAAAAGTAGAGCACCTACCCCAGACAGAAAATAAGTATTACTCTTGAACCCTATGCCATAATCTCATCAATGTGAAGCTACTATGTTTAGTACAGATAAGAACATAATGGAAAGAGGAATACCAAGACATAGATCATAGGGAAGAAAGATAGAAATCTCAATAAGAAGAGAACAAATATAGAAAAGTTGCAGGAGGTCCCAGAGGAGACTTCGCAGAAGGTAGGTTTGAAAAACTGGAACTTCATCGGGATATCAGAACAACGCCAAGTGGCACTTCACCATGGTGGAGCGATATGATCATTGGAAGAATTATAACTGTTAGACTGATGCCTCGAATGATTAGAACAATAGTTATGGCCGGAAAGCTCGCCATCAGGCCATTGGGACCCCGTCGTAATGGACATAACTGCATTGATGAAGGTTTCTCACCCATTGGAGAGATCTATTACACCACTGTCTACTTATTTCGTCGGTTGTTGCACCGAGAATACTTTTGCAAATTGTATCTGCACCAATGAGAGAACTCATTGTTTCCGTGCTGTGTTTACTAAGACTCTGTCACCTATTGAACGGTTGTTCATCAACCTGAGTATCTGATATCCTGATCTAAAAATGAAGAAGACTTGAAAAATTTGAATAATTATTGCAAGTGAAATGTTATGTGTTTTAAAGCAACCGGATCAATTTGCAACACATAATTAAGGATTACTTATGTAAAAATACACATAGACAACAACATAAAACATTGAACATCAACACATAAACACAACAACTTGATAAAGGAGTTCACCCCTCTCCAGGCTACATCTCCTGGTCCAGCTTCCAATGGATCATTATTATTAAATTGCTCAAAGTGCTAAAAAACATGCCTTACAATGC